>MU226350.1:1867494-1882316 GCA_018584345.1 Thuja plicata
TGCAGTAGATTAAATAAATGAATGGTCAAAGTATATACATGTGCAGAAATGTTTCAAAGTTTTAAGAGTTACTGATTCACCCCTCCCCTCTCAGTAACTTGGCTAGTCTTGATTATTTCCAACAGAAAGGAGTATGTAGGATCTTTTTGGAGTTATTAGGCCCTGATAAGGTTAACCTAGTCTTTGTCATTCTTCAAAAGCAACCACCCCATATTGGCAATGAGGGATATGTTAAAGGGTCTTATTTTCCTAATACCAAGACCACAAACCCTCTTTCACATGCACACTATGTCTCATTTGACTATAGTTATTCTAGTTTTCTCTTTGATACATGTCCATAAGAATCTCTTTTGAAGCTTCTTAATGCTATCAGCCACCGAGCCCAAGATTTTGAAAAGGGAAAGGAAGTAAACTAGGATACTTTGGAGGAAATTTTTACAGAGTTGGATTTTTGTTGCACGACTTAACATTTTACCTTTTCAAGCTGCAAGATTTTTCTGGAATCTTTCAATGAGGATAATCCAATAAGTAGATGAGGGGAATTTGGTAGTAAGAGGTTAAAAAAGAAAAGAGTTGGGTAAGGAAGCAGCATTACAACCTATGACATTGTTTATGTTGGATTGAAGGGCTTCACTAACATTGAAGAAATAGAGATTGATTTAATGGTAGCTGACTTGTTGTCTTGAAATATTGGCGTAGGTCTCAAGAATTTCCTTCCATTTCCTAAATTTGAACAAATAGACTTTCCAAAAAAGGATTGTATCATCAAAAAATTGTTGGTGAGAGAAATTTTGGAGGTGGGAAATAGATTTTATACATTTTAGCTTATTAAGGTCCTTGTTCTTTTGGATATTGCAGCCAAGCACTTGAGAACTATTAATAAATAGGTAAGCGGACAAGATATCCCCTTGTCTAAGCCATTTTTCCCACTGAAAAGAAGCCTTTAGAAGATCCATTTGTAAGAACTAAATACATAGTTTTAGTCACACATTCCATAATCATCTTTAAGAATTTACCACTAAACCCATACTTTTTGAGAATAGAAAATAGTAATTCCCAACTCACCCTGTCATAAGCCTTAGACATATCCAGTTTAAGAATCATACCTATTTTTTAAGTGGCTTCCATAGAGTGAATAATCTCGTGAGTGGTGATGACCACATCAATAATATTTCTACCTTTGACAAACCCCTTCTAATTTTAAGAGATAAGTTTATCTAAGATGTGGTTGAGCTTATTGATCATAACTTTGGAGAAGATTTTATACAAAGTATTACATAGGATGATAGGCCTAAAGTTTGACATTATTTTAGCATCAAGCACTTTGGGAATTAGAGAAATGAATGTAGAATTCAATTCTTTTAGCAATCTTTCCATTATGAAGAAGTACCTAGCAACATTATAGATATCAGTAGCAACAATGACCCAATATAGTTTAAAAAAATGTAAGGGAAAATCCATTAGGTCCAGGGGCCATAAAAGCACCAAAAGAGAACACTACTTCCACATCTTGGAAAGTAACCTATTTAGATAAGTTTCAATTTTTATGTTCTATGATCAAATTAGTGTAGAAGTTGAGAAATCAACTTCATAGACAATCCAGTGATCTTCTGCAACCAAATAACCTCTCATGAAAGAGGGAAAGAGCTTGAAAAAGCACAATACACAAAAAGATGGCTTTGAATGCCAAAGGAAAAAATATATTATGCAAAAAGAAGTTATTATTTACAAGAGAGCTCAATCCTTATAAAAGGAAGTTAAAACCCTAAAATGAGAAATCTTATGTTGCATAAATAATAATTAATAATAAATTAATTATTATTATGCCTGAGTTTAGCTTAAGCACTAAATAGATAATAAGTATTTTAATTATTAAATCAACGTGATTTAATTAATAAGAAAAATACCTTATTACTCTAACACCCACCCTTAAGATGAACTTAGGAAGAAGCTAAAAAACTAGAGAAAAAGCTAATGAAAGAAGGAAATGGATCCCAACATCAAGGTCTGATCAAGTACCCAAGTACAAGAAATCCATATAAAGAGGAGAAAAAGGAGAAAACCCAGTGGGAAAAGCCCCTCTCCAAAAATAGATAAAAGCATGTGGAAAAGAAAATATGCAGAAAGGAAGAACAAGAAGTCTCCTAGAAAAAATGTCCCAATAGAGAGGAACAAGAAGCACACCATCGAAGCACAAGTTGTAGACACTTGTTGAATGATGATTGTTATGATGCTAAATGAAGAACCACCTCTAAAAGATGATGATCAGGATCAACTGTATGAGTGTCCTCAACAAAACTACTCAGACAATGAGCACATGGAAAATAAAGGCAAAACATTTTTTGACCAAAGATACATAAGACAATAATCTTCATGAGTGCCCCAACAATGTTTGAAATCAATCAATTCTATGGAAAGAAAAGTATAATTTAACTCAAATAATTGACAAAATAACAATAAGCATTTCATGGCTCTCTAAATAAGAATTCTAATGAATCTCTCAGCCTTACTCTCCATTAGTGATAGTCCTAGAACGAGAATTGATGTATGATAATGCCTAAATCTAGCTCTCAACTTTCAAATTGCAATACAATTCATTGAATTATGCTCTCAAATTTCTCTATTATGCTCACAAATTTCTATGATCTCAATGAATTTCTCTATAGTGTAGATGAAATTGCTCATGAATGCCTAGGGTCCTTAATGCTCTCAAAATGTTTGGTATTTATAGGATTTTCCAAGGGTAGTGGGTAGAGTTAAGTTGATCATGATCAAAGCTTGGTTGAGTTGAAGGATTTCAAATGGTTTCAAGTGGGGAGACCACTTAAATGATGGTCTCAAAGGTTGATACAAAGAGACAAATTGAGTGGGGAGGATGTTAAAGAGTTAAATGAGTGATCAAGATTGCAATGTTTGGAGTGATACATGTTCTTTCAATCCTTGATTCTCATTATCTCTTTGAATTCGTATCTCTTTTGTTGAAAGAAATAAGGGTATAATCAATTAAATTAATTAATTAAATTTTGAGAACCCTATTACCATATTATTTTGTTAGAGTCTCTTCTATAAAATAACTGAGAAAGAGAGAAACCCAAGGTGGATATGGGGTCATAGAGAAAGGAGTCTATAGGATTTCTTTGGACTTATTTGGCCCTAATAAGGCTAACCTAGCCTTTTTCATTCTTCAAAAGAAACCTCTCCATATTGGAAATGAGGGCTATGTTAAATGGTCTTATTTTCCTTATACCAAGACCAAAAACCCTCTCTGACATGCACACTATGTTTCATTTGACTATAGTTATTCTAGTTTCCTCTTCGATACATGTCCATAAGAATCTCTTTTGAAGCTTCTCAATGCTATCAGCCACCGAGCCCAAGATTTTGAAAAGGGAAAGGAAGTAAACTAGGATACTTTGGAGGAAATTTTTACAGAGTTGGAATTTTTTTGCATGACTTAACATTTTACCTTTTCAACCTGCAAGCTTTTTCTGGAATCTTTCAATGAGGATAATCCAATAAGTAGATGAGGGGAATTTGGTAGTAAGAGGTTAAAAAAGATAAGAGTTGGGTAAGGAAACAATATTAAATCCTATGACATTGTTTATGTTGGATTGAAGGGTTTCACTAACATTGAAGAAATAGAGATTGATTGAATGGTAGTTGACTTGTTGTCTTGAAATCTTGGCGTAGGTATCAAGAATTTCTGTCCATTTCTTAAATTTGAACAGATAGACTTCCCCAAAAAGGATTGTATTATCAAACAATTGTTGGTGAGAGTAATTTTGGAGGTGGGAAACATATTTTATATATTTTAGCTTATTAAGGTCCTTGTTCTTTTGGATATTGCAGCCAAGCACTTGAGAACTATTAATAAATAGGTAAGTGGACAAGATATCCCCTTGTCTAAGCCATTTTTCCCACTGAAAAGAAGCCTTTAGAAGATCCATTTGTAAGAATTGAATACATAGTTGTAGTCACACATTCCATAATCATCTTTAAGAATTTACCACTAAACCCATACTTTTTGAGAATAGTAAATAGTAATTCCCAACTCACCCTGTCATAAGCCTTAGACATGTCCAGTTTAAGAATCATACCTATTTTTTAAGTGGCTTCCATAGAGTGAATAATCTCGTGAGTGGTGATGACCACATCAATAATATTTATACCTTTGACAAACCCCTTCTAATTTTAAGAGATAAGTTTATTTGAGATGTGCTTGAGCCTATTGATCATAAGGTTGGAGAAGATTTTATACAAAGTATTACATAGGATGATAGGCCTAAAGTCAGAAATCATTTTAGCATCAAGCACTTTGGGAATTAGAGAAATGAATGTAGAATTCAATTCTTTTAGCAATCTTCCCATTATGAAGAAGTACCTAGCAACATTATAGATATCAGTACCAACAATGACCCAATATAGTTGAAAAAATGTAAGGGAAAAGCCATTAGGCCTAGGGGCTATAAAAGCACCAAAGGAGAACACTACTTCCACCTCTTAGAAAGTAACCTATTTAAATAAGTTTCTATTTTCATGTTCAGTGATCAAATTAGTGTAGAAGTTGAGAAATCAACTTCATAGACAATCTAGTGATCTTCTGCAAGAAAATAACCTATCACGAAAGAGGGAAAGAGCTTGAAAAAGAACAATAAACCAAAAGATGGCTTTGAATGCCAAAGGCAAAAATATATTATGTAAAAGGAAGTTATTATTTACAAGACAACTCAATCCTTATAAAAGGAGGTTGAAACCCTAAAATGAGAAATCTTATGTTGCATAAATAATAATTAATTATTATTATGCATAAGTTTAGCTTAAGAACTAAATAGATAATAAGTGGTTTAATTATTAAATCAACATGATTTAATTAATAAGAAAAATACCTTATTACTCTAACACCCACCCTTAAGATGAACTTAGGAAAAAGCTAAAAACTAGAGAAAAAGCTACTGAAAGAAGGAAATGGTTCCCAGTAACAAGGCCTAATCAAGTACCCAAGTACAAGAAATCCATATAAAGAGGAGAAAAAGGAGAAAACCCAGTGGGAAAAACCCCTCTCCAAAATTAGATATAAGCATGTGGAAAAGAAAATATGCAGAAAGGAAGAACAAGAAGTCTCCTAGAAAAATGTCCCAAGAGAAAGGAACAAGAAGCACACCCTCGAAGCACAAGTTGTAGACACTTGTCGAATGATGATTTTTATGATGCTAAATGAAGAACCTCCTCTAAAAGATGATATTTAGGATCAACTGTATGAGTGTCCCCAACTGAACTACTCAAACAATGAGCATGTGGAAAACAAAGGAAAAACATTTGTTGACCAAAGATACATAAGACAATAATCTTCATGAGTGCCCCAATGACATTTGAAAACAATCAATTCTATGGAAAGAAAAGTCTAATTTAACTCAAAGAATTGAAAAAATAAAAATAAGCATTCCATGGCTCTCTAAATAAGCATGCTAATGAATCTCTCAGCCTTACTCTCCATTAGTGACAGTCCTAGAATGAGAATTGATGTACGATAATGCCTAAATCTAGGTATCAACTCTCAAATTGCAATGCAATTCATTCAATTATGCTCTCAAATTTCTCTATTATGCTCACAATTTTCTATGATCTCAATGAATTTCTCTAAAGTGTAGATGAAATTGCTCATGAATGCCTAGGATCCTTAATGCTCTCAAAATGCTTGGTATTTATAGGATTTTCCAAGGGTAGGGGGTAGAGTTAAGTTGATCATGATCAAAGCTCGGTTGAGTTTAAGGATTTCAAATGATTTCAAGTGGGGAGACCATTTAAATTATGGTCTCAAAGGTTGGGACAAAGAGACAAATTGAGTGGGGAGGATGTTAAAGAGTTAAATGAGTGAGCAAGATTGCAAAGTTTGGAGTGATACATGTGCTTTCAATCCTTGATTCTCATTATCTGTTTGAATTCTTGTCTCTTTTATTGAAATAAATAAGGGTTTAATCAATTAAATTAATTAATTAAATTAGCCATGTAAGGGAATAGGTTGATTTTGATTTTTTATTTAAACTATACAACTAATTGATTAAATCAATTATATAGCTTTGATTTATCCCTTTTAGGCTTATATTTAGTTAATTGATATATTTATTAATTGATCCTTTGATTTAATGTGATTTAGTCCCTTTTGATTGAATTAATCCATTTGATTTGATAAAATTGCTTTTTGATTTGATAAAATACACCTGACCAAATTTAGGTGTCTACAAATGCCCCTCTTTGAATTGATGTGTGTAGTGCATTGATTCAAAGAAAATCGATGTCCTGATATGATTGACTGATTTGATATGATACTATGTCTGATGTGAAAACCCTGATTTGATAATCTGATGTGAAATCCTAATGTGAAACTTGATGCCAACTTGATGTCTCACGAACTGTCTGATGAGAAACCTTGATGCGAAAAATTGATGAAGGATAACGCAAAAATGCCTCACTGATAGCAATTTAAAATTTTAGTACCTAGAAATTTGTTGTCATTATGAACGTGTAATAAAAATCATGTTTTGACCATATGATGCCCCCTTGGAAATGAAAATAGAATTGATTATCAGAGGCAAAAAGATATTGAAAAATGAAATTACTAGGTCAATTTTGTTTTCATTTTTTAAAAACAAGATGAAAAATTGATCACAATATGCCCCAATGATGAAAAATGTCAATTTGAAGGTCATAAAGGGTTAAAATCTCTTGAAAATTAGGTCAAAAAGTACAAATGGAAGTAAAAATTTCATTTTTACTATTCATTTTCACTTTTGACCTCTCATTGTTGCTCTGAGACTTTTGGAGATTCTGACTATGGTAGTCCCCATACACGAGCATCGGTTTGAGAGAGGGCACAAATTCTAGAGGCCAGCCGAGTACGAACCTTAATTGAGTAATTTCTACCTTCTCAAGCATTTATTACTTCATTTATTGCATTTAAATGATTTTTTTATGCCTAGTTAGGGTTTTTCTTACAATTTCTAATGAAGTTACGCGTAGGATCAAGTAAAGTTGCACATAGGAAGATAAAGTTGTGTGTCCACATAGTGAAGTGGCACATAGAAACTAGCAAAATGTCACGTAGGAAATGTCTCAAGTCACGCATAATAGAAATGAAGTTGCACGTATGAAACCCTTGCTTAAACCCATTTTAAGTTATGCATACCAATGTTTAAGTCACGCTTATGCTACAAAGTATCACGTACTAGGCTAAGTTACGCCTAGCAGGTATAAAATGTCATGTGTGATAGATAAAGTTATGCGTAACCTAAAATGACATGTACACCATTTTAAATAGTGCGTACACACAGGAAAAATGATGCCCGAGTGCAAAGAATGAAAAACCTTGATCATTGTTGATTGTCTATGATAGATCGAATACCAGATTGATTGCAAAGATAAAAAGGTTGAATTTAGTATTGAAACCAAGTGTTTAGGATGTTAGAATGATTGTTTAGATGGATGTTGAAATATCAATTAGATAGTTAGGATAGGATAAACTAATGTATTTTCCCCTTCTCACGATATAGAGTAAGGAAAAATAGTTGATGTTTCTCAAAAAGAGCAATAGGTTGATTTGATGATTGATTGATGTAGAATAATCCACTTGAATGATGATACTAATTGAATTGAATTGATTTTAAAAATAGGCATCATCCTAGAAGTAATATGTTCAGGGTGTTCTAGCTTGGCTTGCCGATATGGTATACCAGTTGTTAGGTCATGAGAGACAATTTATCAGTAGATGCGGTTTGTTTTACCTCCTTGAGTTACCTCGGTTCGAGATGAACCAAGGATTACTTACATCTATGGCAGAGCGATGGTACTCTGACCATAATACCTTTCATATGCTCCTAGGAGAGCTGACGATTACTCTAGAGGATGTTTACACGTTATGGAGGATCCCAACTTGAGGAGAGAGGGTATATTGTAGGACCAAGTTTACGATGGCAGTGCATGTAGATGGGTCTTTCTAGATCTGACAATTGGTGACGAGAGTATCCCTTGGGCACAGTTTGTTTCATTTTCTCCTCTTCCTTTAGTATTAGGTACACTGATCAGTGGAGTATTATTACAATATTGACAAGGTCACGGATATGTAGTGGGTTGGGGTCGTATCATTAAGGATATGATCGCTCATCCCCAGAGATTTGATTGGGGTTCTTGCATTTTAGCATAGTTATATCATGAGTTGCACCATGTTGTTTACAGATGTAGCATTGCATTGTCTGGTGGAGTGATTCTTTAATAGTTATGGACATGGGAGTACATCCCTATTTTGAGATCAATAGCTACCAGGCAGAGAAATCTTAGATGGCCATATGCATATTTGTATGAGGGTATGGTTGTTCAACCTTGGCTGGGAAAGCTAGATTACTGGAGACGCATGCTCGATGATAGTGATCAGGTCATATGGAGGCCATATCGAGAATGTGACACATGGCAAGATGATGATGAAGAGTTTCCATTTATGTTCGCACCATGATGGATGGTAGGTCGGTCACCACTAGTGATCGAGAGATTTTTCTACTATAGAGTATCTCGTTAGTATGGAAAGATTTAGGATATACCTCAGGGTTTGGAATTATATGCTCAAGTGTAGGCTAAGAGATTGATGTGGGGTGTGCAAGTTGATTTTCAGTATGCTTTTGATCATATTGGCAGATTAGGGTACATGCAGTGGGATATGTGTGAGCATATTGCAGATGCAGGGATGTCAGTAGATTCTTCCCAGTGGTTTGCTCAACACAGATTCCCTTGGTTCACTAATCCTAGTGAGCTGATTCCTAACATGGATGATCCCTCAGATGATGATAATGGCGGTGGTGGTCAAGGTGGTGGGAGAGTACAAAGAGGTCCACGGATCTAGAGAGTTGCTCGGCAAGCTGGAGACAGAGGTAGAGGACATGGAGGTCCAAAGATGAGGGGTGGTCATGTATGAGGGAGAGGGGGTGGTTTCAGGATGAGTCTAGTACATGAAGTACCAGTGGTGGTATGGGGTCAACGAAAACAGAGAGTAGCTAGATAGGCTCAGATAGTTGTTGCTAGACAGGTTCCTCTATAGGGATAGGCTCCTCCACAAAGATAGGTGCCTCCACAGATTCCTATTACACCATAGGTACCTCTTACACCACAGGATCCATAGACTATAGACACCTTGACATAGGATATCAGGACCTTATAGGCTAGGATGATAGTGATGAGTGGTTGGATTGATCAGGTTACTGGTATGATGCAATAGTTTATGACTATGATGGCACAGATGTTGAGTATGGCGAGTACTAGCCAGGTACCTCCTACCACATAGGATAGATCAGAAGATAGAGATCCAGATGGTACAGGTGGATCAGGGACAAGAGATGCACCAGGTGCCCCTAGCGGGTCATGATTTGATATTGAGATCATTGGATCATATGTATTGTATTTTAGATGTATTAGATATATTTGAGTTGATCAGGACTTTGATGTACCATTTTGATATGATGTAGCTTTGATATGTCAGACATTTGATTTGCATTATGATATGAAATGTCTGATGATATGATTTTATATGATGTTATGATGCACTTTACTTTACATGATATGGATGCAATGTCTTATTGATATGACATAGTTAGATGAATGTATATGTATGCAAGTCTATTTATACATGCTTTTTAATTAATGATGAATGTAATTCTAAATGGTATATGAAATGCAATGATCTTTATTGAATGTATGTTGTATTTTTGTATTTTGATACTTGAAAAAAGCAATATTTTAATGAAATGTACGTATGTGGATGATGAAAGGTGTATGGATTTTGGATAATGAATAATGATGTAATGATGTATAACCTGTAAATAATGTATAACTTGTAAATAATGTTTAATGATTAATGAATGCAATGGTAAATTCACAAGAAAGTCTCCATAATTGATTGATTTGAACCAAGATAAAGATATCAACTTTTTGAATAATTAACCCCCTTGAACTTAGGAAATCCCCTAAATGCAATTCAGCTAAGAATGAAATGCAACTAACTGTCACTTTTGTCTTTGCAAAAGAATATATATATTCATCATTGAGATTTTTTTGTGAACTAGGAGCAAGTACAATCATCACTGACTAGATTACCACATCATGATAATATGAATACCGCTTTCATCAATTTTGTAACCATTAGAAACTAGTACAACCCTCACTATTCAAAAAACAACTATGGGAGTCTGAATGCCGATTTCATCAGATTCAATGTTGCAATTGGATTTTGGTATTAAGATATGGAAGATCTAAATATCTAAGGTATTCATTTGCGTAAACAAACAAAGGTCAAACCTCCTTTATATATTAATGTCCTCGATGATTCTTTGATGACCATGTCCTTAGAAGAATTTACATAGGTTAGTGGATCTTCCTTAAGCTGATAGTAAAATATATGTCAAATATTGATATTGTGATATATTTATGGGATTTCTATATTCTTATGTGTCTCTCTAACTCACAAAATCTCCCTCCCTCTCTGTACATGTATATCTATTTGCATTCTTTTAACGGAAAATAATTTCTACCCCAATCAATCTTCTTAAAAAAAATAAGAATAAAAACATCTTCTTACATTAAATTCTCATGAACCTTAGCTTTATCATGATCCCTCCGATGATGATAATGGCGGTGGTGGTCAAGGTGGTGGGAGAGTACAAAGAGGTCCATGGATCTAGAGAGTTTCTCGGCAAGCTGGAGACAGAGGTAGAGGACATGGAGGTCCAAAGATGAGGGGTGGTCATGTATGAGGGAGAGGGGGTGGTTTTAGGATGAGACCAGTACATGTAGTGCCAATGGTGGTATGGGGTTAGTGACAATAGAGAGTAGCTAGATAGGCTCAAATAGTTTTTGCTAGACAAGTTCCTCTATAGGGATAGGCTCCTCCACAAATACAGGTGCCTCCATAGATTGTGCCACAGATTCCTATTACACCATAGGTACCTATTACACCATAGGATCCATAGACTATAGACACCTTGACATAGGATGTCAGGACCTTACAGGCTGGGATGATAGTGATGAGTGGTTGGATTGATCAGGTTGCTAGTATGATGCAACATTTTATTACTATGATGGCATAGATGTCGAGTATGGTGAGTACTAGTCAGGTACCTCATACCACATAGGATAGATTAGAAGATAGAGATCCAGATGGTACATGTGGATCAAGGATAAGAGATGCACCAGGTGCCCCTAGCGGGTCATGATTTGATATTGAGATCATTGGATCATATGTATTGTATTTTAGATGTATCAGATATATTTGAGTTGATCAGGACTTTTATGTGCCATTTTGATATGATGTAGCTTTGATATGTTTGATGATATGATTCTATATGATGTTATGATGCACTTTACTTTACATGATATGGATGCAATGTCTTATTGATATGACATAGTTAGATGAATGTATATGTATGCAAGTCTATTTATACATGCTTTTTAATTAATGATGAATGTAATTCTAAATGGTATATGAAATGCAATGATATTTATTGAATGTATGTTGTGTTTTTGTATTTTGATACTTGAAAAAAGCAATATTTTAATGAAATGTACGTATGTGGATGATGAAAGGTGTATGGATTTTGGATAATGAATAATGATGTAATGATGTATAACTTGTAAATAATGTTTAATGATTAATGAATGCAATGGTAAACGGACAAGAAAGTCTCCATAATTGATTGATTTGAACCAAGATAAAGATATCAACTTTTTGAATAATTAACCCCCTTGAACTTAGGAAATCCCCTAAATGCAATTAAGCTAAGAATGAAATGCAACTAACTGTCACTTTTGTCTTTGCAAAAGAATATATATATATATATATATATATATATATATATATATATTCATCATTGAGATTTTTTTGTGAACTAGGAGCAAGTACAATCATCACTGATTGGATTACCACATCATGATAATATGAATACCGCTTTCATCAATTTTGTAACCATCAAAAACTAGTACAACCCTCACTAGTCGAAAAACAACTATGGGAGTCTGAATATCGATTTCATCAGATTCAATGTTGCAATTGGATTTTGGTATTAAGATATGGAAGATCTAAATATCCAAGGTATTAGTTTGCGTAAACAAACAAAGTTCAAACCTCCTTTATATATGAATGTCCTCGATGATTCTTTGATGACCATGTCCTTAGAAGAATTCACATAGGTTAGTGGATCTTCCTTAAGATGATAGTAAAATATATGTCAACTATTGATATTGTGATATATTTATGGGATTTCTATATTCTTATGTGTCTCTCTAACTCACAAAATCTCCCTCCCTCTCTGTACATGTATATCTATTTGCATTCTTCAAACGGAAAATAATTTCTACCCCAATCAATCTTCTTAAAAAAAATAAGAATAAAAACATCTTCGTACATTAAATTCTCATGAACCTTAGCTTTAACACTTTCAAAGAGAACATTTAAAGATATTATTAAATACTTTCTACTCCAATCAATTCAAATGCATTAATTTATGTACAGTAAAACTGTTGTAACAATGATTTAACATTCGATAGTAAAAGTAATTATGTGAATTACTTACTAAACATAACTTTTATAAATTTTACAAATTAAAGAAAATCTCTAAATCTCATGGGATCAATATTGCAATTTATTACGCAATGAAACTAATTATTCACTCTTTTATGTTTCACGATTTGGTAAACATTTGTCAACTCACAAATAGTTATCTAATCTTTAGGCCTCAACAATTATTTGTGAAGATAATCAAACAATGCCCAATTATTCTTTAGTCGATTCATGTTACACACTTAAAATTTAAAACTAAAATAAAGAAGTGGTGTATAAAAAATTAATAAAAATGAACTCATTTGAAAAGCTATGAGTGGCAAACATTTATAAAAAAAAATCTACTGCAAAACAAAAGTTGGCACGCTGTACAAATGGCAACTAGGGGAAAGGACTCAATAATCGATGTACCCCCAATAGCCGTGATAGCGGCCTAATAACTGTGATAGGGTTTTGTCATAGAAACCCCCCAATAACCAACTTCAAAATGGTCATTTCCTACACACACAAAAACCCATTAAGTGTTAGTAACACGCCCAATAGCCGTGCACCATGGCACTATTAACTAAACACTACCAGTGCACGGTTATTGGTACAATGTTGTTTCTATTACACATCAACTTGCACCAAAAAGGTTACATCATTATTAATATTGAAACATGTTTGCTTACATTTACAAAAAACAATGGATTGTTCTTACAATATCAATATATCATAATAAAGTGCAAATCATATTCTATTTGTGTACATACATGCACGGCTATCGGTGCATAACATCTTCAATCGACTACATACATGCATGGTTATTGATGCATACTAGTTTGAATCAATTACATACATGCACACCTATTGGTGCACAAACACTTTAAATACATGCTACATTGTTTTTTATGTCTCTCATCTGCACATTCACCCAAACAGGTATGACATCTTCAGGCAATTAATTGAGCAGCAATTTGTACCCGCATAAACAACTAATGGTGTAAGGCTCACCAATAGAGCACAAATAAAGAACAAAAACCAATTTAAAAATGCAAATTGTAATTCTAATTTATACTTCAATTAGAAAATGTAAATTATTATTCAAATTTGTACTTCTCAATCCACTGAATGAAATACCAAATTATAATTTAAATTTCAACAAAAGTATAAAAATGTAAATTATTATTCAAATTATGCACTTCTTCAATCTGCCAAATGAAATACCAAATTTATAAATGCAAATAATAATTTAAATTTGTACAAGAATGTAATAATGTAAATTTTTATTCAAATTATGCATTCTTCAATCCACCGAATGAAATACCAAATTATAAATGTAACTTATCATTTAAATTTCTACTTGAAATTAAAAAATGCAGTGACTGACAAATATAAAAATGCAACTTGGCAATCAAATTTCTACTTGAATTAAAAAAGCAAAATTAATATTCAAATATGTACTTCTTCCATCCACCGTATGAATGCAAATGCTTGTGCTTTTATGCATGAAATGAGCAATGTATTCCCACCACTATTTGAATTTCAAATACACCAACCAAAAATTAAATGACCAATTTTGTATAAGAGTGAGGAAGTGCACGTAATTTAGCATTCCTTGTTTGAGAGTTGTATTATTCTCTGCACTGAGAGTTGTTTTATTCTCTGCTCTTTCCAATTTAAGGTTGGTACCAAATATTTCATATTTTTATAAATTATTCTATGCTCTCTTCTTTTAACTGTTTTATTGTCTGTCTGTTTAAAGCTTCTACACATGCTTTGCAATGTCTTTTAAAGGGGTTGACAACAGTGTTCATTATAGGCTTATGAATGTTCATTATAAGCTTATGAATTAACATTTATAACCATGTAATGAACTATGGTGAACATTTTCATTTTAATCATGAGAGGATGTTGTATTTATTTTTAATATGGTGTACTTGTAGTTTGAATCATTTGGCTAACTTATTTCTAGGGCTTAATAATTTCTCTATTAAATATTTCGAGTATAATCATTTCTGGGTGTCAGAGGGTTTCGGTCTGTTCTCTTCTACTGCGTGTGCATAACTTGTTTTTATGAATTCCTTATGATGATTTATGTAGTTCATTAGAGGCTTATGAATGCTACATTATCCGCTGCAATTATTGCAATATATGTGATAGAAATAGGGAACTTTGATCCATTTAATCACACACACACACACACACACACACACACACACACATATATAGATACATATATATACATATA
>MU226350.1:1888841-1910018 GCA_018584345.1 Thuja plicata
TATATATATATAATTAGTGCAAAATAGGTCACGAAAATAGGGAACATTGAGAATTTATTGCAAAATATATATAACATTGTTAAATTAGTGCAAAATATGTCATAGAAATAGGGAACATACTGCAAACAGTATCCCACAATATGGTGCCTCTCTTTCAAACAAACTACACCAAGAACATATGGTGTTAGAAGGGCCAACAATGTGTCTGCTTGCACCTCCAAATATGTGACACACAATTGGTCCTTCCAAAACCTATGCCCCAATTGATGAGTGGAAGGCATGAATAGAGAAACATAAAATACAACAACTATAAGAAGAGAGCATTAATGAAGGCTGTCAATAGACAACAAAATAGTAAAAAGAGTTCAAGCAAATTTGCACTGAGAATTATGGACACTTCCTCAGAATTATACGAAATTGGTCATTTAATTTGTGGCTTTTGTATTTGAAATTCAAATAGTGGTGGGAATGCATCGGTCATTTCATGCATAAAAGCACAAGCATTTGCATTCATACACTGGATTGAAGAAGTACATATTTGAATACAAGAACTTGCATTTTTTAATTCAAGTTGTTATACACTACATTTTGCACCTTTCCAAGTGATTGAGCCTAGAAATATAGTATAACATGGAAATCACTTCTAGGTTGTGGGACCTCTGCTAACTCAAGTGAAGCCTCTGGATTCTAGGTGGGTCCTCTTGGATAATAAACTAATCTTCTCTTGAACATGAAAGTAAACTTGGAAGGAAAAGGGATAAAAGGAATACTTGAAAGGAAATGACTGAAAAGAAAATTATCCTACTAGGTGATACACCGAAGGTAACATGAATCATAACACAGTGACCAAACTAGCATAAATATTCTTAGATCTAATAGAACACAATCTTTTTGAATAGGCTTGCATAAGTATTTCACAGAGAGGTCTGAAATGGAAAGAGGCTATTCCAGGAAAGGAAATATTTCACAAACAATAACTTTTCCAAGGAAATAGACACAGACTATGACCTACAAGCAGACATTCCCTCTAGTAGATAGGCACATGAATGAGACAAAATAACTAGGGATGAACAAAATCCACAAGGTTATCTAAATCAGTTCACACATAATAGTGCACAAATATGTTGAAAGAAAGAAAGGCTCAAGAACTCCAAGACTTCTCTAATATAAGCCACTGTATTATATTCAGTAAGAGAAGTACAAACAAGGAAAATCTTGAGGGTAGAGAAAATGCCAGAGAAAGCTCTTACATAATCTAGAATTCAAAGAGAAGTTACAAAAAAGAAAAATTGAGGGAAGAGAAAATGCCACAGAAATCTTGCATCTAATAAAAAATTACTAAGCTCTAAAAGCTTCTAAAACTACTTATATACATGCTCCTCTAGCATCCAAGCTCAGGAGTCAATCCACCGATTAGAATTAGGGTTTATAAGATATAAAATAAACAATGTCAAAACCCTAAGACTGTCAAATATTCTCATTAATGCATCTAGAAATATCCCAAAAGATCGGATATGTCCATGAATGCACATCCCATCATCATAAATTTGATCAGAGAAGTCAGATCGACCCATCCCTCTGTCTATATCTTGAAAAACTATGCCATCGCCACGGAGCTCTGAGAATCAAATTTTGAATTTTTAAATATTTGAATATAACAGTCACAGGTGGCACAGTTACTTGCATCAATGACCTAGAAAATCTCTGATCTCCTATTTTAAAACACAACCGTCGATCCTTATCTTTGATTCACGATACTAGCCTTAACTCATCCTTGACCTATCTTTAACCCTAGGTAGCAGAAATTCCTTGTATCGCTGAGTCGCTAAACTTTTTGATTAACTCTAAGTTTATAATGAGATTGCATGACCACCATAGGATTAGACCTAAGATCTAAAATTTGTGCTTAATCTCTGAACCATAGAAGAATTTTCCATTTCTTCATGAGACTAAGCGACTACCGTGAGATCATCTTTTAATCAACGACGCCTATTAAATCATTTGCAAACTCTGAAACTGGACTTAACTTTATCATTAACCCTAGTACATTCATAGATTCAGTGACTGAACATATCTCTCAATCTCTGATCATTTGGTCTAACCATGGTTTTGTCACGAGACCCAGTGAAAACTATGAGATTATCTTTGCATCGATGGCCCGCGTGAAATCTCCTTAACTTTGTTGACCTTTGACTTTATCTGGAGACTCAGCGCAAACCATGGGATCTTAATATGATCAATGACCAACATGGAATCTGAGAAGAAAGGACTTAACCTTGAGTCTATCTAGAGATTATGAGATAAACTAAGCCTTGAAGTCGCTGAATAAAATCTTAACCATAGAGTTTATCCTAAGATTCCCCGCCATCCACACAATCTGATTCTGAACTTAACCCGATCCACGGTCTGCGTTAAATCTCTCAAACACTTAATCATATTCCTTTTTTATGTGATATTATGTGATAGCCATAAGATTGAAACCTGATCAATGGTCCTCATGAAATATCGATGACTTAAGAGGATATTCCCTTCACTTCTGAGACCACATGACCAGTGAAAACTTTAGTGGTGATTATTCACCAATTGGTGAATGTCGCATGTCGGCGAGCGGGGAATTGGAAAATTTTATATATATATTAGATTGACCCTATCCTCCGATAATTATTAATATTGGGTCCAATTCCCAGGCCCATTTCCCATCGCTTTATTTTATTTTCTACCTGTCTTAAACATTATGGCCAATAGAATATTATTTTTGGTCCCCGTAAATTTTAAAAATTTGCCTATAATTTCTAAGCGACCCCAAATGGATGGCCTATATTCGCAAATAGTTTTATACATATATATTTATAGGTGGCCCCAAATTATCCTGGCATTTTATGGACATGTTTCTCAAACCAACCCAAATTCACCATTTTTATTAATCATACGAAGGTATTGGATGGCCCATAATCGACTCGAAAATAACAAAAGATGTGTTACAAGTATGCGGGCTTCGCCTAATTTTTATACCTTGACCTAATACTTCTCGCCAAATTTGCCAAACAAGGATAGTATAAAAACATTTGATCGATAGAGAAGTTTTAGATGGGTATGAGTACTTCAATAGTTTCAGACTGTTGAGTGCAACTGCATACTGCATTGGCGAGTCATGACTGCAATTGAATTTGAGGCAAAGGTAAGTGATACTTATTTCGTGACTCTATAATTTTGAGTTTATTATTATTTAGTGGTAACCAGTTAGCGAACAGTGGTGACCATGGAGACCTCGGACATGATTTTAGGGCCAATGAATCCAAAATCATATTTATATATATTATAGTCTATTGTCACTTCAACAATTTGACATTTTTTTTGTAGTGGAAGTCGTTGGATAATGGAGATGTCAAACAAGAATAAGGGTAAGGCTCCTAAAAGTGGGGAAAGGAAAGATGAAGAGAGGCCAGTAAAATACAAAACCTTATCATCATACTTTGGTCATGTTGTTGGAAATGTTTCTGTCCAAAATTGGGAAGTTGCTTCATCACAAGTAGATTTTGAAGATTCACAACCTGAAACTACATGACATATTGAAGATGTAGGTGAACCTGATATCTTAGATCATGATTAACTTGAAGAAGATTTTCCGTTAAATACCCAGAGTAGCCATAATGATAAAATTGACTTGGATGAGACTGAGAATGTCAGAGATGATGATGGTGCTAGGAAAAAGAAAAGAAAAAACAATTCAAAAAATGATAGGGAATCAAAAAATGATCGGAAGTGAGAGTTGTCGAGGATTTTAAAATAGAATGGGTGTCAAAGTATCCATTCATAGAACTAGTGGACATTCCAATTGAAGGGCAGCCTCCAGTAGAATGCAGATGTAAGATTTGCAACAAGATAAATAAGAAGGAAAAGAGGTTGCAATTAAAAATTGACACCATAGAGAAGCATATGGTTAAAGTTTACGAAAAGAAAACCATAGATGGAGTTGAAAAATTAGTGATAAGATGGAAAACAAAGGACAAATTTATGCATGTTAAGAATGCAGAATTATATGAATTTTAGCAGAATATACAGACGAAGCCTGCTCAAGTTAAAGGCTCTATTGAAGCTTGTTTTGGAAAAGCATTGGAAGTAGAACTAATGGGAAAAGTTGTTTAGTTAAGTGTTGTCTTTAATATTTTGAGCAAAGGGCATCCTATGATAGACTACCCATCATTGAGTGTTTTATTACACTTTCTAAAAGTTTGTAACTATCATAACAGTCACTGGTTAGTAAATAGTGGATGGGAATGGGCAAGTTGTCTTGCCGAGGTTGAAAAAGAGGATCTAAAGGAAAAAATTAAAGATTCAAATTTTATTGCATTGTCTTTAGATGAGGTTACAGTAGTAGATAATAATTTGTGGGTATGCATGCATGTTTATACAGTACACAATTTTGTCTGCCAACCTCATCTACTAACTGTTGCTAAAATGAAGGATAATGCAACAGCTGAAAATTTATTTGAACTAGTAAAGAATTATCTAATTTAATATGGAGGTGTAGATGACATGAAGATTGCCAATAAGTTGGTGTGTGTTGGAGCGGATGGAGCTTCAGTAATGCAAGGCCACAGTGGTGGTCTTTGCACAAAGATACAATCTTCTTGTGCACCCTACATTACTCCCATTCACTGCATGGCCCACATAATGAATCTAGCTTTTGGAGTTGTCAGTAAGCATGCTTAAGTACAAAAAATTAAATTTTTAATCAAAGAGATCTGCCAATACTTCTGTCGAAGTCTAAAATGATTGAGGTAATTTCAACACTTTGTCGAAGGACTAACTAATGGGAACAAGCTTCTAAAGGATAATGATACTAGATGGATCTCTTTGGATGGACCAACGCATCGAGTATTTTCAAAATATCAATCATTGCTTGGTCTAATGAACTCAAGTCATGAAGAAGTAGGTCTACCCAAATTTCTTGAGCTGCTACGAAGGTTAAGTAATGTAGAGACACTCTTATCGTTAGCAGGTCTTCTCCCTTGCTGGAGGAAATGAGAAATATAAAGAAAAAGGCCCAAAAAAGAGCAATGTATATTGCAGAATATGTTGCACTTCATAAATTGACATGCATGACGCTCGATAATCTCTATCAATCGTGTGATGATGTAAAATTTGCCAGCTAGCTGAAAATCAAATATTTGGACAATCCTAACAACTTTTTAAAGATCGGTGCAAATGGGGAGTTATGTGCAGAAGTACACAGAGTTGGGATGCCAATGTACTACTATGCCAAGGTCAAGTTCAAGGTACTAGGAAGGAACCACAAGAAGTGACTATCAAGTGTTAAAAGGGAAGAATTTACCAAGTTCATTGAGTCTGTAATTGCTTCTATGAAGCGCATTTCCTATGATCTTTACTCAGATATTATAGAAAGATTCCCTCCAGTCAAACTACTTGAATCCATGGCTATTGTGTTTCCTCGATATTGGAGTATCAACAATTTGAACGATTATCAAACTAAGCTACTAACTTTGATAGATCATTTTTGCAAAACCAAAGAGTTAAATGGAGTAACTCTAAATGGAATTTTAGATGAATCTTGTTTGAGAGATCAATCGGGCCATTTTTAACAGACAATGAGGGAAAAATATAATATTATGTGAAACCCGCATGAAGATGGATCAACAAGGCTTTGGAAATATCTAGCTGAGAGAAAAATGTTGATTGATTCAATATCAGAATTTTTCAAGCTTGCTTATTTATGTCTGACCATGATATTGGGGTCGGTGGAGTATGAGAGATTTTTTAGTGCTTTGGGGTTCCTAAAGTCAAAGCTAAGAAATAAACTAGACAAGAATTTGGAAAATTGCTTGAGGCTCTATACATCTAGGTATGAAGTCCATAATTTTCCTTACGACGGGGCACTGAAATTATGGAGGAAGAAATGTCAGAGAAGATGGATGAGCAACATTTCAAACCAAAGTGGGAGTGCCAGAGACAATGATGTGACTATCATTGACTCATGTACT
The DNA here is from genome assembly GCA_018584345.1 of Thuja plicata. Lineage (NCBI taxonomy): Eukaryota > Viridiplantae > Streptophyta > Pinopsida > Cupressales > Cupressaceae > Thuja > Thuja plicata. The sequence continues at coordinate 1,894,844 of MU226350.1, forward strand.
GGTACTGGTAATGCTAGCATTGAACTTGAGTTAAGTGGAGGTATGCCGAGTGAAGAAAACAAATTGAAGAACCAAGGAAGCTATAAAGTTGATGGCGATGAATCCGAGGAACCTGATAATGATATGATGTGGAAACTTGAACCTTTGTAGAAGTAGCAGGTCCTAGGTATTTATTAAAGTTTTTTCTATAGTCTACTATTAGTTTATGTGTCTCATCATCAACCATGTATAATATCATATTCCAATGTCAAAAACATGAATGTGGTTGATAATGTCATGAATTCTACAATTAATAATGGTTTCCATTTGCATTATTCAGCTCATATGATACAATTCTTAGAAATAGCGATTCTCATTAATTTATTTACAAATATGATGCAATGTAATAATTCATTCATTAATAGTAGTAAGAACACAACTCTGTGTGATTCTTTTTGCAAAACTAAATTGACAATGAATTATGACACAAGAGTCAATACCCAATTTTATTACCCTTCACAAATGACCCTGAATTCCCTTTTATAGAAACAAGGGGGAAACAATAGCTTCCAATCAATTATCCTAATGTGAAGTCTCAAAATCAAAATTAGTAAGAGTCAAGACCAGTACAACATCTCTACAACTTCACATTTTTGCATTTTACAGGCCAGTTTAGTAAATTAGCAAGAGCATTATAGCATCTTCTACATTGATCCTGTTAAAAAGAAAAAGTTCAAACTTGTTACTTTTAACTCAATTCAAGCCAATAGATAAATAATATAGAGATGACTTAAACTGAAAGTACTTTCACATACTATTTTTTTATGAGATGATTCTGCTTGTTTGTTTAGTATGCTCCATTCCACATCATTTGGAATGTCAAAAATTTTCAAGTTATAGTAAATGACCTGCAACCTCATCAACCATTCATACTTGTTAGAGTGACTTGAAAGCAATGATCCTTCCAATCCTGCATTAAAATTTGCCAATGGTTTGATGCACTTTGCAATGCCTTCATGAGTTGTGTCCTGAGGAAGCTTGCCTAAATCAATCCTCATTGTGTCCTCCAACTTTTTTTTGTAAGCTTCTCTTCCAACAAAATTCATTAATGAGTTACTAGCACTATGACTCGACAAACCATGACCTATCATTTTGGTTGTTGTTTGATTCACCTTGGCGAGCTTCCTCTCAAATAAGGTAAGAGTTTCCTCTACTTCCTTTAGTTTCTGACATTTTTGAAGGACAAAGTCTGTTTTAATTGATGCATCAATGATGTCATGAATTCCCTTGCTTGTCAAATGCATGTCATTGGTTGTGTTGATTTGATGCAAAATCTATTTTGCAGTTTTCTCTCTCTGACAAAAAAATTTGTTCTTCTCAATGTGCTTTTGAGCTTCCCAAAAACATCTCTTCATTCAATTCAAACCAATCACACAACCTATCACTAGTCACCTTTATTTTCTCCCAAAGGTCTCTTTTTATTTTCTTGACAGTATCTTTCACCAAGAGCAAGGCTTATAAATGTCTTAACAAGTCCTCTAACAAAATCATTGAAAGTGCAAATATCAGAATAGATGAATATGCAGAGAAAAATGATGAGGAAAGCATAAAAGAACTAGAAGGCTAGAACAAGTTTGTTTACATTGAAGAACCTGACACTCTACCTGAGCAATAGTGTATCACTCCCAAGCAAAAGAACATTACACTCGAGCATCAGGCTGCAAATACCGAAAATCAGGAAAATCCTCAAAATGATGTTTAGAGCGATGGAGATCAGAATGAAGGTCAAGATGATGATCAGAATGATGAACAAAGAGCTGAACTGATACTTTCCAAGTATGTTAGAAGACATCATCCACAGAACCAGATCATAGGAGACAAGAAGGCTGGAATGAGAACAAGAAATAAGTCAGTCAACACTAGATGTTTAATTTGTGATTTTGACCCTAAATCTGTTAGTACTGCACTTGAAAATAAAGAATGGTTTAGTGCTATGAATGAAGAAATAGAATAGATTGATCAGAACAAAATATGGACATTAGTATTGAGACCGGATGACAAGAATGTCATCGGTACCAAATGGATATTCAGAAATAAGCTGAATGAGAATGGAGAAGTCACAAGGAACAAAGCAAGGTTAGTATGTAAGGGGTATGCACAAGAAGAAGATATTGAGTATGGTAAAACCTTCACACCCATTGCTAGACTAGAAGGAGTAAGAATATTACTCGCTTATGCTGCATTCAAAGGATTCAAGGTATACCAGATGGATGTCAAATCTGCATTCCTAAATGGAATACTAGAAGAAGAGGTATACATTGAACAACTAGAAGGGTTTATTGATCTAGACAAGAGGAACGTGGTATGTAGATTAAAAAAATCATTGTGTCAATTGAAACAAGCACCTAGAGCATGGTATTAAATACTTCACTCCTATCTCATAAGCATTGGATTTGTAAGAACAAGTGAAAATAGAAATCTATACTTAAAAGAAGATTCTGATGATAATATTCTAATTTCTAAAATATTTGTTGATGATATTATATTTGGGGGTAATGATATGTTATGTAAATATTTTTCTAATGAAATGAGCAAAGAGTTTGAGATGTCGATGTTTGGGGAGATCAAATTCTTTCTTGGTCTACAAATTCTTCAACAAGATGCAGGCATATATATCACTCAATCCAAATACATCAAGGAAGTGTTGAAGATATTCAAGATGGAAGATTCCAAACCAGTTGGAACACCTATGGATACTAGATGTAAGATGACAAAAGAAGAAAAATCAAATGAGGTAAATCAGACCTTGTATAGATCAATGATTGAAAAACTAATGTATGTTGTTCATACTAGTCTAGATATAGCACATATAGTTGGAATAGTTGCAAGATTCTCTGCTAATCCCTAAGAATCACACATGACTGATGTCAAGAGAATTTTGAGATATCTAAAGAACACCAAGGACCATGGCTTATGGTATAAAAGAGAAGGCAAATTTGAGCTTCAAGACTATAGAAATGTTGATTGGGATGGAAACTTAGATGACAGAAAGAGCACAACTGGAGGAGCATTCTTCATGGGTGATAGACTTGTCACATGGATCAGTAAGAAACAATGATGCATCTCACAATCTACTGTAGAAGTAGAATATGTGGATGCTACTGCAAACTGCTCTAACATTGCATGGATAAAATAGTTATTAGAAGGTATGAATATGAAAATTCTTGAACCAGTGATTATCTATTGTGATAATACCAGTGCAATAAAAATTTCCAAGAATCCAGTCATGCATGGTAAAACTAAGCATATTGCTATCAAGTATCATTACTTAAGAGAACAAGTGCAAGAGAAAGAAGTGATACTAGAATATGTTACATCAAAGGAACAATTAGCTAACATACTCACAAAGCCATTGCCTAAAGATACATTTGAGTACCTGAGAAAGAGACTAGGGGTTTGACCCTTGTCTATTGGTCAGTAAGCTGACTAGGAGGTTGCATCAGCCTACACATAATCAGAATATCATTCATATTGATAGAAGCAAAGAGATGGACTGCAAAGATACATCAATACACAGAAAGGTACATATCTACACCGAACACCAGAGTCATTGTATTGCTGATGGATAGGGAAATTCAAGGAGTATATTATAAAAAGGTGAAAGGATATAACTTTGGCAAGATCAATGTTTACTTTGGCATTGTTGTCAAAGGGAGAGAGAGTATCCTAAGAATTCAAAGGGAGAGAATATCCTAAGAATTCAAGCTGGGAGAGATTATCCTAATAAAATCCAAAGGAGCTCGAGATTATATATACATATGAAATATCCATCAAAGGGAGAGAAGATATCCTAAGGAAGAGATGTAACCTATAAGGGAGAGAATATCATGAGGGACAGATGACTATATTGTTGTCAAAGGAAAAAGAGATGATCAAGGAGAGGAACAATCAAAGGGAGAGACAACATCAAAGATAGAACCATAAGCTGCTACATATATCCATTAAAGGGATTGAAGATTGAAGAAAGCATTCTACAATATACAAATCTAAGCTATATGAGCTTACTGAGAACCAGTCATTTGTATTGGTTATAGTACAATGAAATTGGTAGATTGATGAACTACAACTGATATATTTCATATTGTATTAGTAATAATGTAGTGTGATAATGTAGTGTGTTTCCATCAATGCCAAAGGGAAAGATTGATGAACTATAACTGATTGAATGTTTGAAGATGTTAATTTTATGATCATCAAGCTACAAAAAGTTAATGCAAGACATTAAATCAGTTAATGTATTGTATTTTCATTGATGTCAACTTGATATAATCTGATCGGTTATGTACAAAGTGTCAAATACTTCAAAGAACCAGAGAGATAAAGGTTATGCTTTCAGTAATGCATAAAAGATCAGGATTCACTAAGTGACTACAAACACCGACAGGCAATGCACCCCGAGAGAAAAGTCACAGTGATGCCTGAGAAAGAAAATTGAGAAAGCATTACCGATGAGAATAATCATAGTGTTACCTAATGAGCAAAATCACAGTGTAACTCGACGGATAGACAACCCCGATGGAGATGCCCGAGGAGAACTAAAGTGTCGACCGAAGCTAACAAAGAGTTAAAACACTGAAAATAACTAAACTTCAGAAATGGCAAAAGACTTAGTTGGAAAGAGCTAAAGAAGAATTTAACTAGTTGTTAATATTTCTTTCATAGACAATTTAAATCCAGAGATAAGTGAAATATTTAAAGTTGTTTTATGCCAATTGTCAAAGAGAAATCTACAAGATAAAACTAAAGTAAAGCTTTAAAACAAGATTGGCTAGAATTGTGGATCACGCCAAGAACACGAAAGTCAAGAACTGGGAAACGGTGAAATCATGTCTATAAAGAGACAAACTAATTCATTGTGAATTAGGGGTGAATAGAGAAAGAAGATGCTGGAGAGAAACTGGTGAAGAACAACTTCATATAGTCCTGATCAATCAAGCTGAGGAACGAGCTAAAGATTTCTGTGAACACTGAGCAATAGAGGAGCACATCATCATCGAGCAGAAGGTAGTGGAGAAAAGGTATTGAAAAGACACATTGATCAGAAAGGTCATTTATTTTTTCAATTTAATCATTGGATCAGAAAGTCTCTTAACCGAGCAAGACTTAAAAATCCTTTATATATTGAGATACATCCTAAGGAGTATTAAAAGGTTTGGTCATGAAGATAGAATAGAGATGCCAGATACCAAGTGACAAACTACATAGGCTTTGGTCATAAAAGGTAACATAGAGATGCCAGATATCAAGTGACAAACTATTCTATTTAAATCCTCTAACAAGGTCACATCTAACAGTGTGTTTGTAACCTTTAACAGGGTTGGCTCTTCACCGAGCTCACTTCAGAAGAGTGAAAATTTTGGGTTACCGGTCCCAAGTGGTTTTTCCCTTAACAGGGTTTCCACATTAAAAATTCATGTGTCAATGTGTTTATGAGTCATTACTTTAGTGTTTTGCATTACACATAACTAATCTGGATTGATCGGTATACACTAAGTAATTTACTGCATTTCGGTAAATGAAAGACTACTAATCATTAAATAGTAAGAATAAGGTTTAACAGTGAACTCCGAGCAATAGTTATTTGTTGAGATTATTTCAAGGCATTCATCTTGTAGGACTACAGATAACTAGAGGCTTAAAATTGTGGTAATAAGTTTTTTGGGTTAATTTATTGGAATATTTTTGAGCCCACTGATTCACCCCTCCCCCCTCTTAGTTATTCTAACATCTAACTCTATAAGATTGATATCACTAAACAAGACAAAAGAAACACAAAATAAAACTGTGTTTCATTTATGCCTTTGCCTATTATATAACACCTTAATTTCTATCTAACAAAAAACACAACTACACACAAGATTTGGTTGTGTATTGAACTTCCACTAAGATATCGCAAAAGGTTTGAATCTCAAGACTCAAATAATATCAAAATTAAATTTGGAAACCCATAGATTACACAAAACTTCAAACATTTATAGAAACTCAGAATATCAAACATATTTTCTTCAGAAGTAGACAAACCATAGATTGTAAGTTCCTTCATGCAAAACAATGGAAACTTAATTATATAATACTATAAGAATACAAAATCTTAAACTAGATTACAAATTTGTGAAGAGAGTTTCATTGTTAAGCTGCACTACAGTCACATATCTGATGAATAACCATAAATCAATGTCACATCTATCTATCTACACACAAAATTTGGTTACAGTATCAGATCAACATGTAATTAAGAGATGGACTTAATTACAATTCAACAAAGAAATCTGAATCTAGAAACTTGATATATATACAACCAAAAATTTTTATAGATCCAATATCTTTGCAATAGGGTTCCATAGCCAAGGATTTTGCTCACTAGGTGGAGCAAAGTTCAGCTCAAACATTTCCTTGGAAATGTTGCCTGGCTCATAAAATCTAACAAGCCTTGCAACAATTTCAGTGCTCTCTTGAATATGATGATAGAGAGAAAGATCAAAAGGCCGAGAAAAACAAAGAGAAACAAAATAATCAAACAACAGATAAAATCCTACACTTATGTTGACAGTGCAGAACATTTACATAATAAAGAGCCTAAATAACTCACCATTGATGTGGTACACATCTTTTGCCCCTTCCTTGTACACACGCTCTGTTGGACAAGAAGGGCCAAAAACCCTATCTACACAACAAATTTACAATTTCATCACAAACAAAGAAGAGTGTAAGTCCAACTTAGAATTGGAGAATACACCTGTAGGTGCTTATTGCAAAGTGGAAAGCTAATATTAAATAATCTAGTTTGAGAATTTCAACTGTTATTTTACTTCCCAAGATTTGCATTTTCAATTCAAGAACTTTTACCATAGTTGTGGTTTGGAAGAGTGAAAGTCCAATATTTATGTTCTAGATTTCAAACTTTACTTTAATTATGCTTTGAAAGAGTGAAATATTCATTCATATTTGCAGACCAAGAGCTTAATGATAACTGTACTTCCAAAATTTGAATTGTGATTAATATCTTAGTAAGAAAATTGTAAAATTTAATTCTGTTTTGAAGAAAAATGAGTAAAATATGGAGATTCATGTTTCTTGAATTATAATGGTGATTTATTCCTTATTAACTTCAATTTGTCTTACCAAGTTTAATCTGAGATTTGAATTTTGATAAGGCAGCTCAATCTACGTTGGACACCGGTGTGTTGGGAGTTCGATCTACCGAAACTGTCATTCTCGATTAGCAAAGAGACTAAACCTTCTTCACTTACTATTTTATTCTACAGTCCTCCCGAAGCGTTGATTTGGGAGGAATTCTAAAATAAACCATGTTCCAGCCTTTTTTTGGATGGTTTATATATCATATGATACTTTGAAATGAAACTCATAATCATATGCAAAATAATAAACAAAAACAACATGAATTAGTCTTTATTTTCAACTCCTGTTACAACATGAACAAAGAATTATTGTTTAAACTTCTGACCTAAGAAATTTTCTTTAGCAATCCAGAAACTTAACAACTACAAAGAAATTAGTTGACCAAAATGTGCTTGTATTAATCAACCACAAAGAAAGTTTCCTTAAATCTTGAATACCAATTTCTCACACAACTAGAAGGCAAAGACCGATGACTTCATGAGGACCAACGCACTGAAAGAACCTAGCAAGAAATGTATCAAAATGAGTGGAATATCAGTCGATGTTGTACCAATATTCCTCCACAACCTACCTTTTTTCAACTGACTGTAAGCATCAAGTCAACCATATGTTCAATGGTTAATTTCATAAAGGACTAAAACTTCATAAAAATGATGTTTTCAGGGTCCAAACTCCTAGATAAGGTCATAATTAGGTCTAGTAACTGCCCAGAAGGTATCGAGAACATAAAAGAGGGTCACAAACACTTTTATTAAGACTAAGGAAGTATGATTACATCAAATTATATAATGTTATTACTTTTTTTTCCATCGAGACCATCTTTTCATATTATTCTTGTTAAATTATCATCATAAACAAGAAATGCATTCAAGACAGCCATATGATCAATGCTCAATTTTGCATAGTCTCTTGTGTTTTACCAATAGTTGGTGTACCCAAGTAGGTTCATTGGGAGTGATTTCCCATATCAACCCAAAATAGGAACTTGAATCATCAAGTTTGGATGATATATTGAAGTTAGAAGTTGTTTTCAAAGGTGTAGAGCCTATAGTAATATATCTACTTGAAAAGTTGAGATATCAAGTCCTAGAGGACAAGTGAATCTATTAAGCTCTACATCAAGTGGTATCAAAGCTTGGTAAGATTTATTAGGAGAAATACAAGATGTCAGTGGGAGATGGAGATACCACTTGAAGCCTTGCAATGTTGAGAGTGGGATAAAGGCTACATTTGAGACCCTAGATAAGGAACAACCTCATTGAGCCTCACTTTGTTTCAAGAATAGTTTTATATTATGTACTAAATAGGGCCAACCATGTGAAGGTGGAAGCTCATTTGGCCCCACTCCCCCCCCTAACATCACTCTAAATTCCTCGTTAACATCTAACATTCATTCATTATTTCATCCATTAATAAAATGTAACATTCATTAATTATCACATGATAACATTCATTAACATTCATTAACACATTATAAAATTTATGAACATTCAATAGCACATAATTAAATTCATTGGCACATAAAAATCAGTCATTATCAATTAAGGTGCATAGATGACAATCATTTCTTTTTTTTCTTTGGTTTTCTTAGTTTTAAGAAGAAATCGCTAAGAGGAGCATCAATGTCATCGTGATCATCTCCCCTCTCATTAGATCTCAATGCACACCTAGTTGTCTGTTGATGCAAAGGGGGGTCATCTGCAATAACATATAAAAGTGTTAAAAATTAAAAACATTTTATTATAATTTGTTACAAGTATTTCAATACTTTAAAGGACATAATCATATAGCTCTTTACCTGATCTAGTCACATCATCAACTTTGAGATTAGTTCGTCTGGCCTCGGACTCAACCTCAAACTCAACCTGCTCATTAACAGTGGCTTCTACACTCTCTGTAGCTACAATACAAATTGTTACATTAATCCAAACACCTATTGCAATTAAATTTGTATTACTACACTAATCAATTTAAGATGTTTACTCAAGTATTAATAATTACATATAAAAAATTGAATAGAAAATGTATACCTCCATCAATGTGATGCACATCTGAACCAACATCATCACACACAGGTTGTGTACCATAATCGGTAGGTTGCATTCCAATTTCATATGCATTCATGTTATCATTGTTTTCTTACTTAAAACAAATATACTCACTTTATGTTGGAACTTAACATCAAATAAACTAATTGGTAAGTAATTAAATTTGAAATAATCATCATTTAGCTTAAACTTACCATGACGGATCCATCAGTAGAACCTTGTGCACTTCTTATTCTCTTTGACATAGCTTTATAGCCTTGTTGGAAGCCAATTCTCTTGTCCTCTTCTGTAAGACTTATATTGAACTCCACACCATGCATTTTTGCTTGGTATCGTCAAATTTTATTTCATTGTTTCATCAAAACAAAAAAGATTGCAAATTATAAAGATCAAACTATTATTTTCAGTGTTGAAATCCATCTAGAGATTGTATTTTTCCTCATATAAATCTGATAATATTAACACTTACAACTCGTGCAAAAAGTTTGGAATAACCACCAGAGCCTAGCTTGTGTTGCCCGTGCTTTTCTAGTCTTGCCTTTGTTGCCTTTGATGTGTCAAGAAATCTATGAAGAGATTGAAATATATTAGTTCATATAAATATGAAGAGCATTTAGTACACAATTACATTCTTAACAGTATCACATACCTTCTTTTGTTTTCTGGTGGTGTAATTCCTTTTTTTATTTCATTTTTCTCGTTCGCATCCATAATAAAACATTGCCACTCTAAATCAGGAATGCAAGGGGGGCATTGGTACTTTGGTTTTTTTGATAATGTACACTTGTACTGGTCCCTAATATACCTCAAACATAACCCAACTTTCTAAAGGAGCTTATCCTTCTCAAATTCACGAGGTCCAAATAAGTTTGTCGTACTCTCTACGAGAGCATCCTTTAAATTTATATCTTGGACTTTCCACATTTTAAGAAAAAAAATAGTGTTAGATTCAAAAATGAAGTGAAATTACCTTTAATATAGTTTAAGAAATTGATGTAATGATAACTATCCTAGCAATGATATGAAATCAAAATAGTGGATTAAGGTTTTAGTTCGGATATGATGTTCCACCATGTACAGATGGTGGGCCCGAATATCTGCAAACACTCATCACCAAGTTTAACATAAAAACATCATTCCCTGCAAAATAGTCATGGGATCATTAGTTGAAGGATATAATAGTATAAAATAAGAATATAATAGATGTAAGCTTCTCATATTGAATGTAAGTTGTAATTAACATCTATTGTATAGTAAAATAAAGGTCCAATCTTTAACATACCTGGAAATTTTTCTATTTTCAAGGTACATCATTCTTCGTCGCTCACAAGCAATATGCAATCCTTCACCGTTCCCATACTAGGAATACGAGTACATCCAAGAAATTCATCATCATGTGATGCGTCTCTTATTCCATAAATTGAATCCATTACGAAATGCCCCTAAGAAAAAATACTTCAAGGTAAATAAACATATATATAATGAGAGAGAAAATTAAATATGTGTACGAGTATGTGGTGCCATGGCATCTGTGGCCATGCTACGCATTGCCAAAATTGCAGGAGGTAGTACATATGAGCCTATCATCGTATGAGGCAGCGATAGTAAATGATCATTGACAGGTGTTGAGGAATAAGATTGTTAGAGCATAATAAAAGAAGTGATTAGCACGGAAAATATTATTATAGCATAAAAAAAGGATGGTCCAACATGCGATCTACCTAAACCACCTGCAGTACCCTCATCATGGCCAGAAGGATCAAAATTACGCAAAAAAAGTTCTAAAAGAAACACATCTGCTTATTTTTTAATGACATAAAAGACTAGTATAACATAAAAACTATTATTGAACTTTTGTTATAATTAAAAATTATATTAATACTTGCTCCATAATTTTTAGATAGGTGCATCAATTCAGTTTCCCTCTTTTGCGACTCAGGATTTGGAGGGAATATAGTGTTGACGAGACTTTGTGACCGGTTCTGCCAACAATGATAAGTTATCACCGGGTACCAGGATACCGGCCAACTCTGCCTGTAAAGGTTCTCCAGAGAATGAATTCTCTAGGCCTTCAAGCACTCAGGTGTCAGGCCTCGACGATGCGGGGAAGCTAAGTTGGGCAGGTGACTATTTGTTCAAAGGGATAGCTGATTTTACTCGTCTTCTTCGGGGATTTCAGTGATGGGTCAAGGTTTCCTGCAAGCATGTTATGTTTACCAAATAAATTGCAAAAGATGGACCAAAGTTAGAGTTTATTACTTCTACTTATAGTTATGCAACATATTTTAGATATCAACGATGCTCCAATGTAAGAACTAAACTAAATACTAAATACATACAGAACCAATGATTAATACATATCCAATAGCAAGAGGAAATGAGATCATTAATCTAAACAAAACATTAGAGCAAATGACATTAGAAACATATAGCACAAAAGATGTTCATGAACTCCAAATTTAGAACAACACATAACCAGTAGTCATAAGGTGTTCCTCCTTCTTCATTAACTCAAAGGGTTCTAGCATCACCAGTAGATACAATCATGGCTCCAAGGGAGCATCTAAACTACTAAGGATTGCTGAGAATTGAGCTCCTGCAACAACTGAAAACAAAAATTTATCTTCTATTACTTGTTGGACTGCAAAATCATCAATTTTTCTGACCCTTGTTATGAGGTCAGACTTCTTATTTATACACATAGTTTTCCCTAAAATTAACCTAATCCAACTGTACACTCAACATATAAAATACATTATCCGGTGGCCGGTACTACCTGGAGCACTTCCAATCACCTCAAAAAGAGAAGATGTCTGACAAGATACACAAAGAAGACAAGAAGAGAAATCTAGAAGAAGCAGCATAGATAAGAGTGTCAGAGTATTGATAGAGGAAATCTGATCTTCCCGGTATTCGAGGAAACATGCCTCATCAATGCAGATTGTAGCTCCCTATCTTCGATGCATTGGGTAGTAAATGCAAGAGTGGTGCCTTGGGAGAATCACCTGTCAGAGCCATCCCTTCATCTGACATGCCTTATCGAGATCACCTACTTGTTGACCCCTTATTAACTGCTTGACAATTATTGGTTGGCTCTGGGGAACCTGACACAGATCACTATGAAAGAATACAAAACTTTGGACCTAGAATTCTAGAGTCTGGGAGCTTAAGCTCAAAGAAGAAAGGATTTGAAAAAATTGTACCCTACTGGTGAAAATCTCCGATGGCCGGATAACTTTATTGTGTCTTGTATGTTTTGAATGCTTCCAAAATATGGGTAATTCCCTCTTCGCCAATGTATTTGATGCACACCTAGCGGAACTTGACCGCCTCCAATTGCTCGCACATATCTAGGGTGTTTCTCTTAAATTTTATGGTTATCTTTGCTACATCATGGGCCTGGAGCATCATGCAGGATAAGCATGACATTCTTGCTCCGTCAAAATCTCCCGGGGACTGGTACCGTGACTCCATTAATTCATTAAACTTCCCCACAACATAATCTACCAAAGTACACATATATGTACTGAAGGGATCAACTCTCAAAACCCTTGTGACAAAAGCCTGATATAAATTCAAAGAATACTCCACTCCTGGGACTTTGTCTTTTAGGGCTGCTACTAGTTGCTTGGTAATCTCCAATTTGAGATCAAGTCTAGAGTGTTGGACCCAACTAAAATTGAAATCCTCTTCCCCCAAAATACCCATCTCCACGACGGGTTCCTCCCCGAGATTCATGAGTTCTCCTAACTCGCTCATCCATGCCTCATATTGTTCAGTTTCTCCCTCCCATAGAAAAATAACACCTTTGACATGGTGCAAGATGTCTCCAGCCATATGCAGGTCTGGGAGTGTTGTTGCTAAGAAATGTTGGACATTTCCTACCTGCTCAGCTACCCAGTCATCCAATGCATGCATTTTTTTTCATGTTCCTAAGCGCGTCAATGTCACCCTATGGGAGCGGTGTTTTGGATGAAGAAGCTTCCAGATGAATTGAATTTAATGGTTGTGCTAGCTCTGTTAGTAGCCCAATGAGATTTACATTCTTTTCCTTTTCTTCTTTCAGTCTCTGGAATTGTTTATCATATCAGGCCTCAATTTCCTGGCTAGCCTCTTTTAGCAGGTCCAATTCACCCTGCTTGTCCCTCTTCCCTAGAGCTACCTCTGTAACTATATTGTCAACAACACTTACCGTTGCTTCCTCTTTATCTAGGGGAGGTGTCACAATGACTGTGACTATATCTTCGCCTGGACCAATCTGAATGGAATGGAGTGTCTGGGCCTTCTTTGGCTTAGGGATGCCTTGACTTTGGGCCATCATCTCGGCTAGGGAGAGATGGGATTTTTCCACCGCCAGGGCATTTCTCTTCTTCAACCCCACCAACCATTGTGGTGGTGGGGGCAGTCTTGCTACTAGGGCTTGATTTTTTGGGTCTTCTCTGGGGTTTTTTTGTTCATCCCCAATATTTATATTCTCTTTGGATCCTTTCTCTTGATTCTTGAGATCACCTGCACCATTAACCTTAGTGGTATCAATATCTATTGCCTCAATGTCCCTATCCTTAGCAGCATTGGTGGAATCAACATCCATATTTTTGGGGTTCTCCCCCTCATTATGCTGTTGCTACTGATGCTCTTTGGCATCCTCTGCCGAGACATTCTCCTCCATTGGCCTATCCTCCAGAGGTGGCAAAGGTGTCTGAAATAGATCTGATTGTAGTATTACAGGGATCACCTTGCCAAATGTTACCACCTGGGGTGAAGAACTACCCAGGGTAGGTAGAGGCATCTGGAGCATAGCGGCTAAGGTTACGGTTACTCTCGAAGGTCTGGTTCCCTCAGCGAAAGCCGGCTGCTCATCTAGTACTTTCCTCTTTTCTCCTATCTCAATCCTTGTGACTGGTATCTTTTAAACATTAGGGATGTTCAAATGTTTTTTCTCCTTTTCTTTTTATGCCTGGACCTCTTGTTCCATGAAAACTTCCTTCTCTGGTATCTCCCCTTCATTGGGGATTGTTTCCACTTCCTGCATGACGATCTCCTCCACCGCCTTTCCTATATCTCCCTAAAAATTTACAAGTTCATCAGTCCCAAAGATGTCATCAAAATCATCATGTGGAGGGGAGGTCTCCGGGGGATTCTTTGGTTCAGGGCAGTCCAGGATAATCTCCACCTGGGGGATGTTAGGCATCCCGAGATCTGTATTTGCCCTTGGAGGAGGGACATTTATTCTTTGCATTTTCCTCCTTGTCACCAATGGGGGTTTGATATACAAAATGGCCACATGTTCATCCTCCACTCCCATCCCCATTGTTCAGACCATAAGTTTCGCAAGCAAAGGGGAGCCAGAAGGGAGTGCAGGTTCTACCGAAGAAATTGGGAGGCTAAGCTAGGTGCCCAATACTTCTTTCAGCTAATGGGATGTTGCCATTTGAATGTGCACATGTTCCATAATGGGGGCCAAAAATGTAGATGGAACCTGGGCTGGGGCATCAACTTTTCTTTTTCCTTTGTTCCCACCTTGCCCAGAGGTTCTAGTTCCAAAAGTGGATCCCTGCAAAAATGGGCCAACTTTGTGGGTGATCTTTGGACACACCTTCAAAAAATACGCATGAATGCATTCAATCACATCATCGGTGTGATAGCTAAATGTGGGCCTCTGATTTAGCCATACACTTCAACATGGTCATTATTCTTCAGCTGCATACATGAATGAATATCAATTCATTCACCCTGCATGTCTGGAAGAGTCGACCTGTTGCCTTCTAGAAGGCAGGAGTATGAGTTTGCTCTCAGGTCATTGCAAACTCAGTGACTACACTGAAGACCTAAATGAAGGATTTAATCTATATGCTGAAAGTAAACTATTGATTAATCTAAATGATTATGCAACTTTGTTGTCAATCCAAGCTAGTTATGATTCACTTTTAGAACACCAATTGAAATGT
>MU226350.1:1937352-1965786 GCA_018584345.1 Thuja plicata
TGAAACCATTACACATGTGAAAGAAAAAGGACTTATCTTTATTGATTTTGAAAAAATAGTACATCTAGGTCCATGTTATACTTGTTGATTAAAAACTATCCAAATATGTGAAATTGTATTATATTGTGTTCCCTCTCTTTACATTTTACATTATGTACATATATGTGTTTGAGTGGCTTTCACACCTTTTAGGGTGAAAAGACACAACTCTTATTACAAATTATTTTGAAAAAGAAATAAACTAACTAAAAAATAACTACCTAACTTTCAGATTTGGCTTTGGTCAAAAATCCAAAACCCCTCATGAAAAGCTAATATTTCTGCTGGGGATAGGAAATTTGATTTTCCAAACTGGGTCTTTTTTATATTTTTAAAATTTAACTATCTTTATCCTTTGTCGAAATCATCTTTGTAGCAGGTCTAAATTCTAGCATTTTCTGAAGCCTTCGATTAGTTAGTTCTATTTATTTGTGTCATAAATCTTCCTTCCTTTGATATTTTTTTTTATGGAGAAACATGCTTCTTGATAATGGATTGGGACTTCTAAATTATCAAAATTTAGGGTACCACCACGGGGGTTTCGGGGATTCTGGCTCATGTGGTGAATGAAGTTAAGGTCAAAGGGGAACATGGGACCCAGATTTTGTAAAACTGACCGTTATTGAAATGACTGATAATTTGCCGAACTAGGCTAACATGGGGTGTCACATGGTCATGCAATAAAGGGACTAATGGCATTGAAGGTGATAGTTGTCTTAACACACAAGGGAATGAATTCCACTTGGGTCAATTTTGAATGCTCTCATGTGGGGAAGTAAACCCACCATTAAAGCAGAGATGATGAAGGAGAGAGAAAACCTGCAAACTCAACCAAGCAAGGTGCCAAGTTTGAATTCGCAAGCACCAGGTGGGAGAGCTTGACATTTGATCACACAAAGAAGGGCATGGTGAACTTGCAACCAGATAGGGGGGATATACAAAAATGTACAAGATTTACATGCACACACAAACTCACAAACACTTATGTACAGAGGGCCAAAGAACAACTTATAGCCCGACCCAGAAACAAATTTATTTACAGCTACCTACCAACAATTTACAAAATTTATAGAAAATATACAAGCATTATATTATTTTACAACTACACAGAGGGTGGACAACCCTCTAGCAGAGCCATCCCACCAATGGGAGGTGACGACATAGAACAGAACAGAAAATGGAGAAAACAAAAGCAAAATGAAAGAAACCCACAACGAAACAAGAAAGCAAAGAGGAGGAACCAGAAGGGCTTACCTTAAAAATGAGGAATATGGGAGGATGAGAATGGGAGGTGCTCTTCAAATGAATAGCTTCAAATAATGATGAGCACACAACTTTTAGTCACCGTCAGGCACTATTTAAGCTTTGGGAACAAATCACACTTAGCTGTTGTTGAAATCACTCTAATCGCTCTTGAATCACTCTGGGGTAATTTGTTTGCGGTGAATGTAACAATGACTGGTGAAACTCTATTTATACCCCTAGGGTAAAAACACACTACTTCCTTCTGCAAGTCCTGAAAAAAGAAAACCCCTGGACTTTGGGCCTAGGGATCCCATGAAATCACGCCCTCTAACAAAAGACGAGGTAATGACAGAGAATCTCAGAGTCTGGAATCCAGCCGGCACAAATAAAACACTCTAGGACCAGGCCCCAGAGAAAGAAAGACCAAAAAGGAACACAATACCGACCCCATGGAGGCAAAGGCCGAGGAAAACAAAAGAAAACAAAAATAAACCAAGGAAGAACAAAAAGAAAAAAGAAAGGGCGACCCAAAAATTTTCCAACAAAATGTTGGGACGGATATGCAGGGCATTACATATAGATTCCAATTGAGCCACTCTTTTTCCAATTTTTTGGAGGCATTTTTTAATTGCAGAGGCCGGGTCATCACAAATACTGAAATCAACATCTAGGTCCTCGTCAAAGGACTCCTCCTGAGGGACTACGGGTTTCTTTCCCTTTCTCTGCTGACCGCCTATTTGTGACAACAATATTACTAACACTATTAGAATTAATCTGAAATAGTGATGAAAAGATCATAATTAAAAACACTATTTAACATTGTGCTTCTATCTAATTTGTAGTATAATAACAAAGAGGTTTACCTGCTGGAAAGAAGTGCCTACAGGATCATCATTGTCCCCTCTATGTGGCTGCTCCATATTGTGACCCTGTGTTATTATTTAAAGTTATCCAATAATTAGAAAGGAATAGATTAAAAAAATTCATTAGAAGATGATGATGGAGATGAGATGGATGGTGAGGAGACTCTCTAAATGTGGCTGGCAAAAAAACTAAATTATTTAATGGTACATAGTATGTACCTGTACCCCCATGATAGTGACATTTTTTGTATCTATGCGATTCAAATTTTAATCAATAAGAAGATTTTCCCCTGCACGTATTTATTTTATCACACATACAAATACATGATTTCCCTCACGCGCCTCAAATATGCAATTGGGTTGCTTAATAGTTGACAGAGGTGGTGTGTTATTTATAAAACCTACAATATTCCCTAATGCTTTTGGCCTTCTGTCAATGTATATAGCCACTCTTTACTTTTCTCATTGTCTTTTTGTTGAATATAATTTGTCAAGAGTGCATACCTACACATACTTTTTTTATATTGAACAATTCGCATCCAAATTTTGTAATCGTAACAAGGTCCAACATACTCCATCAATTCAAAAACTTTTTTGTAAGAGACCTTTATGTCATCTATGGAAAATAGGCCCAAACCATGTATGGGCGATGGTGCAATGCAATATATCTTGCCTTTAACACTAAAATCAGTGTTTATTGGAGGAAGTTCCTTGGGGACCCATTATTTATGTGGATATTGGTACCTAAAGGGCACCTCGATGTCATATTTTCTCTCATCATCATAAGAACATGACCCCCCTTGAGCAAGGGAAATTTTCATGCGTTTATTGAATTTCCTTCTAGTCTTTTGACCTCTAGTTGATCTTCCCAATTCAGACATACTACATGACTCACTTTCTTGTTCCATTCCTCGATTTCTTTCACTCAAGGAAGACACGTCTGATAAATAGCTATTTTCTGCTACCTGCACTATATCAAATGAGAGAGATAGCAAGTAATGTGAGATATTTTGTAAATTGTGAAATACATTAATCTCTATAGAGTGTATTAACTTATACATGTCGATCCATCAGACTGTGTGGGATGCTCATGAAAGGGGTTCTGGTACCTACATATGTAATTCAATTATCTTATATTAGCTAAAAAATTCATGATACAAATACTCAAAAATACATAGTAAGTACATTAAAAACCATATGAATTAAAAACATTAAAAGGTACATCACAAATTAATTAGATTAAGCATTGATCACATAACTATACATTTCTATCAAGAAATCAATATTAAATAGATTAAGAAGTGATCACATAACTATACATTTCATTCATGTTATTTATCTTCTTCTTCAGCCAACTCATCACCATGATCATTATCATCGTTGACATCATCACCACCACCATCATTGTCGTCATCTTCGTCATCATCATCATCATCATCATCATCATCATCATCATCATTATCGTCATCATCTTCTTCTTCTTCAGGAAAATTTGCTTCAAGAACATCATCGAGTAACTGTCGTTCATGATCATCATCTACATAATCTTCTAGTTGTTTGAAATATTCTTCTTCCATTGCATTATACCTCATTAGCCTTCCTCTTGGAACATTTCTAACAACAAACAACCAAACTAATTTATGTGGAACCTCTGAGTAAAATACCTACTCACATTGGCTTGGAAGAACATAGGGCTCATCCCCAAATGGCTCAAACTACCTTGTATTAATCATTGGAAATCCATTGTCATGTTCAATAAAATTTCTATCAGGATCATTTTGATTAAGTCATAGCATGTACCATCTAATGATGAAGATAAATAATCTGAAGGAATTAAAGTCACACTCCAGTATATCATCCAAAATTCTATAGTATCAATTTTCAGACTCTCAAGGATGTAAGTCATTTCTAGATGAAATGTTAGTCACCTGAAAGACTATACTTACCCCAGAATCACATGTTTTCTTTGTCTCATCCAACTTTTGATGCAAAATTTATTACCATTGCAAAACATAGCCTTGTGGTGTTTGACCTGCAAAAATATGTCAAACATGTATAAATTATTGCATCAGGAGTTTATAAACGTATAGGTGATTAAAAAAATTATACATACTTGGAAATCTCTTAAACCATATGCTAAATCTATTTCCCTTTGCATAACATTTGGATCTCCATTATGATGAGCTTATTTAACCAATCAAGACACAAATTCCCATGTTAATGTGCAACCTCAATGATGACATCATTCAATCCATACCGTCATCCAATCTTGATTATTTGCAATATACAAATGTATTGCATCCCACTCTCAAGCAGTTGTACAGAAAATAAATAAACAACTTACATCAGATAAATTTTGAAGATTAAGAATTAATTAACAGCTACAAGTATCTTATAATTTATTATCTCTCACTTTCCTCAATCTACCTTTCCCCACCAAGTACTCCCCTTCAAATTTTCTAATAGTTTTGAGATCCCAAATGCGATCTATATGGATCTTTATTGCAAACTTAGGAAGATATTTAGTAATGTACACCATAGTCTGGTATACCATATATCCCTCCACCGTAGAACCCTCACGACATTCTCTTTTCCAAACCAAAGCCTTCAAAAATTTCAAGTGTCTCTCAACCATCCACATTGATTGAGTGTGTATGGGTCCACACAATTCAATCTCCTCGACTTGGTGTATGAGGTAGTGTTCTTGTGCATTGAAAAAGGTTGGAGGTAGACACTTTTGCATTTCACACATTAGATGAGGAATTATTCTCTTCCAATATTTTATATCTTCTTTATGGATTTATTTAGATGACAACCACCTACAAGACATTCAAGACACAAAAATATATAATAATGAAACTTTACAATATATTATATAACAAGAAAAAAAAATTGTGAATAAAATAAATATATACAACAAATTGAATAGATGTCATTTCTTACCTCATGTATTTTCCAAAATCATATATCACTTGTTTGATGTTATTGTGAAAGTTCTCTGGGAGAGATAGGGGTAGCACGTATTGCAACAATTATAAAAATAATCATGTCATTCTTTTCTCACATAATACGATGAGAAGTACATGTAGTTTACAAATATATTGTAAATACAAAAGAACATGACTTACCTTGATAAAGGTATGTCAATCATGCATTTTCAACCCTGGCCCAAATTCACTTTTCTTTGATATGGTATTGCTTATGTTTGCAGCAAATCTTGTGAGAAATCAAATTTTTGTATGACTTCTTTTGTGGCATCACTTTGCTACTCTATTAATAACCAAGGAAGGGCACTTATATTAATCCGTTCTCCATTTCTATTTGATTCAATGAATTTTTTCATTGCATGATTGGATTCATGAATGTCATGTTGCCCCATTTTTGCTCTTCATATTTTTAGACAAAATTGGATGTATTATGTGTTAGTAATGGTCTTAAAATCATTGTGTAAATCTTGAGTCTAGGTCTAGATTTTCCCCTTAGGCTAAGAGGCCTTTATCAGGTTTTCCCAAATTAACTTCTTCTTTTGTAAGTCTGGGGGATTTTATCAATTTCATGTTATATATTGGGTAGGTTAGACTCCCAAATCTGATAAAGGTCATGGTTTGAAAATCTCTAACATTGGATTTATGTGAATTTGAAATGTTTTTCCTTGCTACTTCATTTTGGTATATTGGCAAAAAATTAGTTCTAGGCTTCTCCTTGGTGGAAAATTGACTCTCAAGGGCATTTTCCACCAAAATATTAAGTGACAAAAATAAGCAAATGGTGACTTTGAGGAACATTGGTAAGGCCTAAGGATATAACAGGGTTATCTGTTTCAGTTGGGTCAGTAAAATGTGAATCTATGGCCCTTGGCGGAAAAATTGATTTTCGACCTTCTCCTCGATGGATTTTCACCTGCAGAGTGTGTTTTCTGTAGATAACAATTTAAAGAATATCAGTTGTTGGTTGAACTTAGAAATAGATGATTTGAAGTTAAAACAACTATTGCACTCAAGAGGAATCTCTACAGGTAAAAGAGATGATCAAATGATGAAATATTTAAAGTAAGAAGTCTCCCCAGAGGAAAATCAGAAAATAGCTTCTCCTCAACAGGGTTTGACCCATGAAGGCTTATCAGTGAAAAAGTGGAAAATAGCTTCTCCATTGCTCCAAGAGGCGGGTTTTGACTCGCGGGGTTCATTTTTTTCCAGCTCATTATACACAAGGTCCTTAAGGAAAATTCAATCTCACATGTGACTTAAGGCATAAAAGAAAGATAACAAAGCTTTCACATGTCATTGAAGCATTGTAAAAAGGCTAAAATTACCTTTGGTGGATTTCTGAGTAAGGAGTACTCCAAAAGCATTTCTCTACCAAAGGAGAAGCAGAAAAGTAATTTTCCACTGCTCCCAGAAAGTTACCGTTACACTTACCCAAAGTGAAAAGATACTTTCTAACGGTCCATAGAGGTGAGGTAATAAACTCAAATAAATTCATTTGCTTCATAACAAACATTTAAATATTGATTAGTTTTTTTTTACTCGTGTGGCGCAGGAAGTAGGAAATTAACGGTAAAATGTCAAAATTTTATAAAAATTGAAGAAGTGTAGTAAACAAGAGTTACCATCTGTTTGACAATTTGCCTGAATTAATCTCTGATTCTGGTTGCTTCTTGCTTTCATACCACTAAGATAATCTTTTGGTTCTCAATTCAAGTTGATCTGAGCATGACCACTAGATTCAAGGGATTCGACAGATTGTACGGTATTACATTTGAGTGGCACAAAATCACAGACACTTCTCTGAGGTTCTTTGATATGCAGAGCTTCCAAGACTGATTGAACGCAGAAAGGATGCACCCCATTATGGAGAACTTGAAGGAGACAGGTTAGTTGAAGCCGTTATCTTTCCCATTGCAGTGCAAGCCCAAGAGCTTGTCTGTGAATGCATAGCCCATTACAATCTAGATACCAAGAAAATCCTTTGACCCAATGACATAGTGCTACTCTCTATTGATCGAGACTCTATCCAGAACTGCCTTCATATTCTAGAGAAATTTGAATACTCATAGATGACCTACAGTCGAGTAGTCACTGAGTATGGAGTAAAAAGATGACATGGAGGAAAGAGATCATGAAAACCTAGTTCCAGTAGCCCAGAAGAGCTGAGGGAAAATTGCCTAAGACACTTTATGGCACGGACCTGAAACTAGAAATTATAGACATCCTGGTATTACTCCACATGATCAGAGGTGAGAGTGATGCATTCAAATTTGTTGAGCATCATTTCTTTTTAGTCCAAGTAATTTTTTCCCAGCACAATTTTATTGATTGGCCTCACATGGTAAGTGAAAATCTTTCAAATTCCCTCAATAGAGATAAATACTACAATGAGTTTTATATGTCTTCAGTTTTATTGTATATCCTAGCTACAATTCAAATTTGGCCAGGGCTTCCTAGGCTAGAAGATTCCCAGATGATGTAAAAAGTTATGAATTCTCTCCCTGTTTACAATTGTATAACAACTATGCTGAGTATATCAAAGTCAATGATGCATTTACAATGAGATTATGCAGGGATTTGCAAGGTTGCCCAGAAAGGATATTTTTTCTAGGAGCTATGGCATTCATCAGCAAATATGGGTGTTATTTTATCCAATTTGCAAATTTCTCATATATTCGCCTTGTAGGATTTGATGACTTCCCCTTGAAGCTTCCCAGGTATCCCGATGACATGATCATGTTGGTTGAAGTATTGAGGTAAGAAACCCAAGTGAACTTGATCTGTGCAAGTTCAAGAAAGAAAGGCTACGACTTCCCCATGACCATTGGAGCCTACAGTTGTGCATCCTGGTATATTGCAAAGAATATTTTGAGAGCATTCTTGAAAAAATTTCAATTGAAAACTTACGATGTCTTGAGACCCCAGTATGACCCTGTAAACTATGCTAGAGATTACTTGCAGATGGGTCGCACAATTCATCACACAAATGACATAGAAGACTATTGGGCTAACTACAAGGATGATCTAGAAAGTAGAGAATAATTTTATGCGAGGTTAACTGTTGAACAAATAAAAAATTTCAAAGTTAACATTGCAGTTGAAGGCATCAAAGATGATAGGGGGTATATGTATGATGATACATACACAAAGAAGATTAAACCCATCCCTATAAGCTTTGAGCCCGTGCCAGGTCAAGTCATCGATGATTTGCAGACCTTAATGGATGGAATCTACATAAGAACAGAGAACTAGGCCCAATGGATGATGGGCAGAAGGAATAAGTCAGACAAGACACCTCCTCCTCTAAAAAATCCCTCTACAGTGATAGTGAACACTCTTGTAGCAGCTTCAGTGACTATCCAAACTATGGCTAAGAAACTAGCTCAACTAGCAGGTGGAGGTGATGAACCTCCTGAGAAGGCAGTCCCACTAGAAAAGACATGTGGAGATGGCTCAGTTCCTATCATTGGTTCGATAGGAGTTGTTTCCAAATATCTAGTCAAGCCTACAACTGAGCCCATTAAGACTATTGAAATAGAGAAACTAGCTCAAGATAGCACTTTAGATGTGTAGGGTGACACCCCAAGGCAAGACTCCCCAATTATAGTGGAGGTGGGTGAAGAAATTTCCAACACTTTGGCTACTGAATCAGATGAAGAGGTCGAAAAGAAACCAAAGGTTACTCAGGAAACTAAGGTAGTTTCCTCTTGTTTAACTCTAGTAAATCCATTCACCTCCAGACCAAAGTCTACTCTCCCAAGCATCAGGAAGTTGTTTATAGATGAATTGGTCTCTACGACCAAAGTTACCAACATCGAGTTGTGGATCAAGAACACCCTAGAATGAAAAAGAAAGAGGATTGAATAAGGAGCTCCCAAAAAGGATACTCTTTTGCAGGCCTTACAATCTAGTTCCACCGTGAGCAAGGTGAAGAAAGAAAAGACGCTGTCTACCTTAGGCTGAGATCCAAAAACTGGGCACTTCACCATGGAGGTAGCAAAGCCTACAAAGGAAGGTAGGTTGGAAGATTTGACTGCTTCTTATTTTGAGCTACAATCATTTGATATCGGGTTAGCTCGTCATGATACCAAGGTGGATTGGTGGAAATCAACTAATGTAGTAATTGAAGAGGAGCTTAAGGCTGCTAAGGTATGACTCAAAGAAAAAGTCAATGAATTGACTAATTTCATCAGGCAGTTGGTTACTCCAATTGCAAGCATTCCTATCTCCCAAAATACTTTTGACCCCAATAATGCAAAGAATCAAGCCATCATTGTCAAGTTGCAAGATGATAGACACTTTGGGCAAATCTGAAAAAGCTAGATTGAGAGACTCAAATCTGAAGGGCTTGTAGCTGTTGAACAACTAGGTAATGCTATCCTAAAGCTAGAAAAGGATAGAAATAGTGTTCATGAGAACCTACACACTCTCACATCAGAAAGGGTAAAGTGTGAAGATTGCATAGTGATTCTGCACATGGTAGTCAAAATGAAAGCTAAAGAGGCAATATAGGCCAAAATCTTGCAGAAGGGAGATGAACCCTTAATCGAATGGCTTTAAATCCTGCAATTTAAAGCTGAGATGATCATCCAAGATGAAGGAGGGTTACAAAAGACAGAATCCAAAATCAAAGAAGAATAGAACAAATATTTTGGACTTCTCAAAGGTCTTCACATAGAGTCACAGACAAGTGGCCAAGGAAAAGAACTAATCAAAGTGGTTAACATGCAAAAATATTTCTCTGTTTATGTAGATAAGCTAGCAGAGCAGTCTTCCTCTCACCTGGATAAAGTATCAGAGCTCTAACTATTGATCGGGTGCATATATAAAGCTATGGAGGAAATGAAAGATTGGGTAGACGCGGTTAAGAATTTGGCCAAAGATCATTCCCTATGGCTCATCATATATACTAATGTCCATATTAATAGACATGAGGAGCTTTTTCCAATCATTACAGTTGTTACTACCTATAAGGCAAAATTAGATAAGTGGAAGGAAACAAAGACATAAATATATTCCCCCTATACTAATTTTTGATATATTTTATAATCGATAAATGTTCACTTATCATTTATCATTTTTGGTTAGAGAGGTTGAACCATTTTGGTTACATATTTTGTAACGATCAAGCTCTGAAATCTATATGTACTCTATTGAAAATAAATAAAAAGGTCGGCTAAATTTTGGCATAAAGACTTTATTTTGCTGAGTCAAAATTGTTTGTTTGAATGCTAATGTTTTCAATGTTCCATTGCAATTATCTTTCTGATTAATTTGAACTTTTCTTTATATTGGATTTTTAGTTCATGATCAAACCAGATTATTGTATTAAGATTTAATGCAATTAATCGAGGGAAAATTAGAGTGTTATTCAAAATCGTGAGAGAAGTTCTTGTGAATTAGATTGATTTATCATTATTCTGTTATCATTGATCTTTCAATTTTTCATTTGTATCATCGTCATCTACCATTGCATTACTATTTTTAGGAACTTATATGATTGATAAGGTCTTGAGATTGGCTAGATTTAGAGTTCAATCTATTCGCCTGAGCTAGTTCCTATCGAGGCCTAGCTTGGATTACATCTTCTATTCTTGGGTCAAGAACACACCCCTTTTAGATTAGGAAAGAACAAAAATTACTAAATATAAATCACTTAAGGGAGCTGTACCTACAAATTTAGAGGGAAATTAGTTATTCAGTTACATTTAAACTGTTGTATTCAATTGTTTCTTTAATATTTGGGCATTTAAGAGTTAAAGTGAAAAAGAACAATTTGTTTACCAACAAATTTTTGGCGACTCTACTGGGGAGAGAAATAGTTGCTAGACCAAAATAAATATCATGAGGAAATATGGTGCTTTCCCATGAGAACGTGATTCATGTTCTTCATCCAAACCTTGGATTCCAAGATGATCAAGAAGTTATCATTTCCTCGCTGAATACTCTTGCTTGGAGATATAGAAGAAATGTTGAGCATTATAGAAACGTCAGCCAAGTGCTTGAACAAGAAGAGGCTAGAGAAGAAGCACTTGAAAGATCCATCCAAAGGAGAAATTTAAGAACGGAAAAACGCTGAGAAGAACGCGAAGCTAGACTAAAAAATTACTTGAAGCCCTATAGTCTAAAAGATTTCTTAGAAGTGTAAAGAAAGAAGGTGGCATAGTCCCAGTCTTTGAGAGACTTGAAAAGATTGATTTTTCTCTACTTGAAGTACCTTTCCAATAGAACAGAAGTGCTAAGAGAAAAAGTTGACCTCCTTCACCTCCCAAACAATCAACCCCCTTGTCTACTACCTGTCAAGTGCTAACCTTGCATGGAGTGGTTTCTCCTCCTATTGTAAACCTAGCACCTGATCTACCTCAAGCAGTTATGGCAGCTCCTTGGGCTGCCCCAATTGGTCACCTGTAGCTAGCAGCATATAACCCACTTCCCACGGGATTGAGGAATAATTTTCCCAAATTCTCTGAAGATGGGAAAGTATCTACAAATGAGCACATTGTTGCTTTCTTTGCATCCATTAATATCTTAGCACTACATGAAGTGGATGTTGTAGTCGGGTTATTTTTTGAGACTTTTGTTGAGGGTGCAACAGATTGGTTTTATCACTTGCCTAATTCTTCTATTACGGATTGGGCTTCTATGAGAGAAGCTTTCGAAAGAAGATTTATAACTGTCGAAGATGAGCATGCTTTGTTGACACAATTGACTTCTATCAAAAAAGAGCCTTCTATAAGCATGAGGGATTTTGTTGCTAAATTTAACAAGCTTGTCAACTGTATTCTAGTAGCTGACCGACCCACTATAGGTAATTTGAAGACATTTTTCATAAGTTCTATGCCACCTGATATCAGCTATGACTTAAGAAGGGTAAACCCAGCCAATTTGGATGTTGTACAGAGAATTGCTGTAGAGTTAGAAGACTACATGATCTTGACAGGGAAGTGGAAATGAGAAATACAAACTAGGGCTAGTACTAGCAATACCACATCATCAGATGAGATGATCCAGAAATTATCCAATGAGTTCATCGCCTTCAAAAGACAACTTCTCAGATTTAACAATCCTTATCAACAAAATTTTTAGGACCAGCCTGGAAGAAATAATGGCGTGAGAAATACTAATGGAAAAACATTAAAGATGCCTGTGATGCAATAGAAGCTAGTCATAGAAGCTCCTCCCAAAAGGGGAAACATGTGTGTGTTTCAACTAACAATAGATCATGATGGAGAAAGTTTCCTCTACGTAGCTCGTGCTTGGCAGATGCATCAAACAGATGAATGGAATGCTAGAGTATCTGGAGCTTAACCAAATTCGTACTCATATGACGACTCTGAAAACTTATTTTTTGAGTACGTATCAGATTCAAAGCAAGATGTGGCATGTTATACTACTATAGATGGGACCTCTTATGCAGTATTGACCTAGAATCAGAAAGACAAAGTCCCTGCTTCAACACCTCCACCAAAAAATAATGAGGCGTCTGCTTCTTGCTCTAAAGATGTCAACCAAGGAGTGAAGGTTCTACATCTGGGTAAGGAACAAAATCCTTTTGATATTATGCAATTTTGTAAAGATTCCAGAATTTGGATTTCCCCTATAGACTACCTTAAGTCTAACCCTGTAGAATTACAAAAGTTAGTGGAATATTATAAAGGAGTGAACCATAATTTAAACCAAAATGTCATGAATTTAATAGAAAATAAGTCTATATTGACAGGTCCAATTGATCAGGGAGAGTCATCCATTTTGGCTACATTCCTGGGACAAAAGCCTGACCCATTCTATGTGTCATTGTTTATTAATGGTTGTAAGTTAAGTAATTGTATAATAGACTTTAGTGCCTCAGACAATGTGATGCCATCAACTGTAGCAAAGGCTTTAGGTCTCACCCTCACTAAAGCCCATGGTAGATGTTACTCCATGGATGCTAAAGAGGTCCCTTTGGTTGGGAAAATCAAAGATTCTCAAGTGGTTTTAGAAGCACACCCTGAGAAGAAAATGTTATTAACCATTCTGGTTGCTGATATACCTACTAGTTATGTTTTTTTGTTAAGAAGGAGCTTTTGCAAAGATCTAGGAGGCAAAATAAAGCTAGATTGGTCTCAGGCTTTGATCTCGGTAGGCAACAAAATGATAAAGTTGGTTCCTGAAGAGAAAGCAAAGTTCACAGTACTAAAATCTGATGACCCCAAAGCCCAAATTCTATACCAGGAATTAGAATTTGGAAACTACATGATGTTTGTGGATAATCATGATGAATAACTCAAACCTAGAGAGAAGTAAAATCAGTCCTCCACTAAAGGAATGACACCAAAGATTTGGACTCTCGAGTTTGACTGTAGTTGTGTGTCTTCAGGATCTGGTGCAGGTGTAGTTCTAATATCACCAAATGAGGAATGTCAGCCCATGGCTTATAAATTGGAGTTTGGGAACACCAATAACACAGCTAAGTATGAGGTCCTACTACTAGGAATCATTGTTGTGAAGTAAAAATGTGTGAAAATCCTAAGAGCTCAGGGTGATGCTGAGTTAATTGTGCGCCAAGTTAAAAATCAATACTCTGTGAAGAACCATAGATTAAAAAACTATAGGAACATAGTATGGGATGAAATTGAAGCCTTAGACATTTTATCCATTGAGTGCATGCCAAGAAAATTGAATTCTAAGGTAGAGTCTTTAGCGGTATCGGCCTCATTACTCCTCCCTCACACAGATTTCAAGGATAAGAAGTATCAAATAGAGGTTGTGTCTAGACCATTTGTACCTGATAATGTCAAAGATTGGAAGCTGTTTGAAGATGATAGGAATCTTCTTCTCTTTTTGGAAAGTGATGGTGACTTTCATAAAGATGCTCCTGGTAGTCATAAAATAAATTTTCATGACAAACAGAAGAAAGATAAGTCAGGGATTATCCATCTGCAAGGTAATTTAAACCCTCCTCACCTAGTCACACTTGAAAAAATTTTCAATAGGCACAATACCTTTGTTAAAAAGAAGAGGACTGAGAGAGGTCCTACTACTAGTGAATATGAGGGAATAAACATTGGGAGTGATAATAACCCTAAGATGATCAACACTAGGAAATGTTGTACTGAAGAAGAGAGGGAAGAAGCTAGAAAACTCTTCCTAGAGTACCAGGATGTCTTTGCATGAAATTATGAAGACTTAAAGAGCTTTAGGGATGGGAAATTCAAACATCAAATTCCCTTAAAACCTGGTGTTTCTCCATTTAGGTAGAAGAAAATAAATTACAACCCCAAGGTTTCTAATGCTATATTCAGGGAAGTTGATAAAATTCTTAAGGCTAGGATCATATACCATATCCATCATTCCGCCTGGGTAGTAAATATAGTTTCTTTGAGAAATAAAAATGGGGAAATAAGAATCTGCGTCAACTTTAGAAACCTTAACCAGTCATCCTTGAAGGATAACTACTCTCTTTCCAACATGGACCACCTATTGCAGACCGTGGCTAGAGCTGAGATGATGTCCATGTTGGATGGCTTCTCAAGGTATAATCAAATAGAAGTGGAGGAAGAAGATCAACACAAAACGGCTTTCACTACTCCATGGGGCATGTTCACTTATCACAGGATGTCATTTGGATTAATCAATGTTGGGGATACCTTTCAGAGAGGTATTGATCTTTCCTTTAGTTATATGAAAGATAAAATAATTGTTATTTATCTAGATGATCTTACAGTGTTATCTAGAAGAAGGGTAGATCACATGAAGGATTTGAGGAGAGTGTTGCAAAGGTGTAGAGAGGACTAGAGTAAAATCATTTTTCGGTCAGGTAAATTTTCTCAGGAGGTTTGTCCCATATTTTTTAGAAATTACTAAATGTATAATAGATATGATGAAAGGGAATTTGAATTTTAAGTGGAATGACCTTGGAAAAAAAGCTTTCAAGAATATTAAGAATTTCATAGCCAACATCCGAGTTTTATGCTATCCAGATTACATGAAGGATTTCATAATTTATTGTTACTCCTCTGAGAATACCTTGTCATCTATTCTCATGCAGGAAAAAAAGGAAGGAGTTCAAGATCCTATTGCTTTTATGAGCACGCCACTGAAAAATCACAAGTTGAAATATTCTCAGACTGAGAAACATGCTTTTGTTGTGGTAAAAACTTTAAAAATTTTCAGATTCTATATTTTTCACTCTCGCTCCTTTGTATATGTGCCTGACATTGCAGTAAAAAGCGTATTGACTCAACTAGATGTGGGATGTAATAATAGAGGAGCATGGGTGGCTAAGACATAGGAATATGACATAGAGATCAAACCCACCAAATTGGTGAGAGTAAATGCACTATGCAAAGCAATGGCGAAAAACTAGGTGGATGAAGCTCCCGAAGCAAAACAATTGGTCTTAGAGCTGAGTATGCAAGACCCTTGGTTTGAAAATATTGTTTATTTTCTTATGTATGGTGAGTGCCTTGAAGGATTGACTACAAAACAAAGAAGAGATCTAAAGCTGAAGGCTTCCAAATATGTTATTTGGGAAGACAGGTTGTATAAGAGGTCGATAGATGGGACTTTTCTAAGGTGTGTTGTCAAACAACATCAACAGGAGAAACTGTTGAAGGTGTTTCATGATGAATCTTATGGGAGACATTTTTCTTCATCGGTTACTATGTTCAAGATATTAAGATAGAGCTATTATTGGCTGGGAATGTTCAGGGATGCCTATCATTGGATGGAAAAATGTGAGAAGTGAAAAATGTTTACTGGAAAGCCACAGCTAGCAGTACTTCCCCTTAGACCGGTGATAATTGAAAATCCCTTTGAGAACTGGGGTCTTGACTTTATTGGCCCCATAAATCCCACATCCAGTGTAGGACATACATATATAATCACTGCGACAGACTACTTCACAAAGTGGGTGGAGGCGAAAGAAACTAAGAAAACTACTTCCCAAGTGGTATGTGAGTTTATTAAGGAAAACATCCTAGTAAGGTTTGGCGTACCTATCAAATTAGTAATGGATAATGCTGCATATTTTTCTTCTTTGGAGATTACTAAAAAAAAATTTGAGTATGGCATTACAATCAACCACTCATCCAACTATTTCCCACAAGGAAATGGTCAAGCTGAGTCTAGTAACAAGAACTTGGTGAATATTGTGAAGAAACTTGTAGTAGATAACCAAAGAACCCAGCATAAGAAAATCCATGAGGCACTCTGGGTTGATAGGGTGACTACCAAAAGAGCTATTGGCATTTCCCCCTTTGAACTTGTCTATGGAGTTGAAGCCAGTCTCCCATTGTTGTTGGAGCTGGCTACTTGCAAGTTGAGAACAACAGTAGAAGATTGTATATATAAAGATGGTTTAGAAAAGAGAATCCTGTGCTTAAAAAAGCTCGAAGAAGAAAGGGAGAAAATGGTAGATAGGATTACAAAACATCAAATGCGTGTGAAGAATTTATTTGATAAAAAAAGCAGACCCCAGAAATTTATGGAGGGAGATATGGTGCTACTATGGGATAAATGCAAGGTGCCTAAGGGCATGGATGGAAAATTTGAGACATTGTGGAAAGGAACCTTCAAGATTAGTCAAGAGTCCCAGAAGAATTATTTCAAGCTGACTTATCTAGATGGAGAAGCACTACCCCTGACATACAATAGTCAGAACTTGATGTTGTACCAGATCTAAATAAAAAATATGTAACCCCTGTATTGTATATAGTTTCATTTAGTTCCTACTTTTGTTTTCCTTAGGTTTCTTTCCTTTGTTTTCCTTTCCATGTTTTGCCTTATTTTTTTTGTGTAGATACCTTTGTATGAGCTTTGCCAAACTAGAGACTTGAGTTCCTTGCTTGGACATGTGAATGTCCAAGTCCCCAGACAGATGCAGTTGTTGCCCCATTTTTGTTCTTCATATTTTTAGAAAAAAATGGATGTATTGTGTGTTAGTAATGGTCTTAAAATCATTTTTAAATCTTGATTATAGGTCTAGATTTTCCCCTTAGGCTAAGAGGCCTTTATTGGGTTTTCCCAAATTAACTTCTCATTTTGTAAGCCAGGGGGTTTTTATCAATTTCATGTTATATATTGGGTATGTTAGACTCCCAAATCTGATAAAGGTCATGGTTCAAATATCTCTAACATTGGATTTATGTGAATTTGAAATGTCTGGCCTTGATACTTCACTTTGGTATATTTGTGGAAAATCAGTTTTGAGCTTCTCCTTGGAGAAAAATTGACTCTCGAGGGCATTTTCCACCAAAATGTTTTAAGTGAAAAAAACAAGAAAATGGTGACTTCAAGGAACATTGGTAAGGCCTAAGGATATAATAGTGTTATCAGTTTCAGTTGGGTCAGTACAATGTGAATCTATGGCCCTTGGCAGAAAAAATGATTTTTGACCTTCTCCTCAACGGATTTTCACCTGCAAAGTGCATTTTTCACAGATAACAAGTTAAATAATATCAGCGGTTAGTGGTAGTTAGAAATAGATGATTTGAAGTTAAAATGACTATTGCACTCAAGAGGATTCTCTACAGGTAAAAGAGATGATCAAATGATGAAATATTTAAAGTAAGAAGTCTCCGTGATGGAAATCAGAAAATAGCTTCTCCTCGGCAGACTTTGACCCATGAAGGCTTATCGGCAGAAAAGAAGAAAATAGCTTCTCCATTGCTCCAAGAGGTGGGTTTTGACTCATGGGGTGCATTTTCTACCAGATCATTATACACAAGGTCCTTAAGGAAAATTTAATCTCACATGTGACTTAAGGCATAAAAGAAAGATAATGAAGCTTTCACATGTCATTGAAGCATTGTAAAAAGGCTAAAATTACCCTTGGAAGATTTCTAAGTAAGGAGTACTCCAAAAGAATTTCTCTGCCAAAGGAGAAATGGAAAAGTAATTTTTTTCTACTCCCAGAAAGTTATTGTTACACTTACCCAAAGTGAAAAGATACTTTCTAACGGCCCGTAGAGGTGAGGTAATAAATTCAAATAAAGTTGTTTGCTTCATAATGAACATTTTCATATTGATTATTTTTTTTTTACTCATGTGGTGCATGAGTTAGGCAATTGATGGTAAAAAGTTAGAAGTTTATAAAAATTGGAAGTGCAGTAAACAAGAGTTACCATTTGTTCTGAATTAATCTTTGATTCTAGCTACTTCTTTTGTTCATACCGCTAAGATAAGCTTTTGGTTCTCAATTCAAGTTGATCTGAGCATGGCCACCAGAATCATGGGATTCAACGGATTGAATAGTATTACATCTGAGTGGCACAGAATCACAGACACTTCTCTGAGGTTCTTCGACATTACGGAGAAGTTGAAGGAGAGCGGGTTAGTTGAAGCTGCCATCTTTCCTGTTGCAGTTCAAGCCCAAGAGCTCATCCGTGAATGCATAGCCCATTACAATCTAGATACCAAGAATATCCTTTTACCCAATGACACATTGTTTCTCTCTATCGACCAAGAATCTTTCCAGAACTGCCTTCATATTCCAGAGAAAGATGAATACTCAGAGATGACCTACAGCTGAGCGGTCACTAAGTATGGAGTAAAAAAGATGACATGGAGGAAAGAGATCATGAAAACCTGGTTCCAATAGCCCAAGAGCGCCAAGTTAAAATTTCCTAAGACACTTTATGGCACAGACCTAAAGCCATAAATTATAGACATCTTGGTATTAATCCACAGGATCAAAGGTGAGATCGATTCATTCAACTTTTTTGAGCATCATTTCTTTTTAGTCCAAGTGATTTTCTCCCAGCACAATTTTATTGATTGGGCTCACATGGTAAGTGAAAATCTTTCAAATACCCTCAATAGAGCTAAATACCAGAATGATTTTTATGTCTTTAGTTTTATTTTATATCCTAGCTACAATTCAAATTTGGCTAGGGCTTCCTAGGCTGGAAGAATTCCCAGATGATGTAAAAAGTTATGATTTGTTTCCCTATTTACAATTGCATAGTAGCTACACTAAGTATATCAAATTCAATGATGCATTTACAATGAGATTATGTAGGGAGTTGCAAGGTTTCCTAGAAAGGATATTTTCTCCAGTAGCTATGGCATTCATCAGCCAATACAGGTGTAATTTTAACCAATTTGCAAATTTCTCATATATTTGTCTTGCAAGATTTGATGACTTCCCCTTGAAGCTGCCCAGGTATCCTGATGACATGATTGTGTGGGTTGAAGTAATGAGGAAAGAAACCCAAGTGAACCTGATCTATGCAGGTGCCATAAATAAAGTCTACAACTTCCCCATGACCATTGGAGCCTACATCTGTGCATCTCGGTCTGATGCAAAGAATGTTTGGAGTGCATTCTCAAAAAAGTTTCAATTGGAAACATACAATGTCTTGAGACCCTAGTATGACCCTATAAACTATGCTAGAGATTACTTACAGATGGGTCATACAATTCATCACACAGATGACATAGAAGACTATTGGGATAACTACAAGGATGATCTAGAAAGTAGAGAAATATTTTATGTGAGGTTAACTGTTGAACAAATCAAAAAGTTCAAAGTTAACATTGCAGTTGAAGGCATCAAAGATGATGGAGTGTATATTTATGATGATACGTACATAGAGAAGATTAAACCCTTCCCTATAAGCTCTGATCCCATGCTAGGTCAAGCCATCGATGATTTGTAGACCTTAATGGATGGAATCTACAAAAGAACAGAGTAATGAGCCCAATGGATGATCGACGGAAGGAAGAAGTTAGACAAGATGCCTCCTCTTCAACAAAATCCCACTACAGTGATAGTGAACACTCCTGTAGCAGCTTTAGTGTCTACCCCAACCATGGCTAAGAAACCAGCTCAACCAGAAAGCAGAGGCAATGAACCTTCTGAGAAGGCAGTCCCACTAGAAAAGACATGCGAAGATGGCTTGGTTCCTATCATTAGTTCATAAAAAGGAGCAGTTGCCACCGATTCGGTCAGTCCTATAGATAAGCCCATTAAGACTATTGAAATAGAGCAACCAGCTCAAGATAGCACTTTGGATGTGTAGGTTGACACCCCAAGGAAAGACTCCCCGATTATAGTGGATGTGGGTGAAGAAAGTTCCAACACTTCGACTACTGAATTAGATGAAGAGGCCAAAAAGAAATCGAAGGTTAATCAGGCCACTAAGGTAGTTTCCTCTTCTTCAACTCCAGTAAATCTATTTGCCTCAAGACCAAAGTATACTCCCCTGGTCCGGAGGAATTTGTTTATAGATGAATTGGTCTATGCGACCAAAGTTACCAGCATCGAGTCGTGGATCGAGAACACCCTAGAGTGCAAAAGAAAGAGGATTGAAGAATGATCTCCTGGAAAGGATACTCTTTCGTAGGCCTTAAAATCTAGTTCCACTATGAGCAAGGTGAAGAAAGAAAAGATGATGTCTACCTTAGGCCGAGATCTAGAAACTAGGCACTTCATCATGGAGGTAGCAAAGCCTACAAAGGAAGGCAGGTTGGAAAATTTGACTATTTCTAATTTTGAGCTACAATCATTTGATATGGGGTTAGCTCATCATGATACCAAGGTGGATTGGTGGAAATCAAATAATGCAGTAATTGAAGAGGAGCTTAAGGAGCTTAAGGCTGCTAAGGTGCGACTCAAAGTAAAAGTTAATGAATTGACTAATTTCATCATGTAGTTGGTTACTCCAATTGCAAGCATTCCTAGCTCCCAAACCACTTTCGACCCCAATAATCCAGAGAATCAAGACATCATTGCCAAGTTACAAGAAGATAGACACTTTGGGAAAATTGGCAAAAGGTGGATCGAGAGACTCAAATCTGAAGGGCTCGTAGCTATTGAACAACTGGGTAATGCTATCCTAAAGCTGGAAAAGGAGAGAAATAGTGTTCATGAGAACCTATAGACTCTCACATCAGAAAGGGAAAAGTGTAAAGAATGCATAGTGTTGTTGCACATGGTAGTCAAAATGAAAGCTAAAGAGGCAATAAAGGCTAAAATCTTGCAGAAGGGAGATGAACCCTTAATTGAATGGCTTCAAAGCCTGTAATTTAAAGTCGAGATGATCATCCAAGCTGAAGGAAGGTTACAGTAGACAGAAGCCAAAATCAAAGAAGAAAAAAACATAGATTTTGGACTTCTCAAAGGTCTTCACACAGAGTCACAGACAAGTGGCCAAGGAAAAGAACTAATCAGAGTGGTTAACATGCAAAAATCTTTGTCTGATTATGTAGATAAGCTGGTAGAGCAGTCTTCCTCTCACTTGGATAAAGTATGGGAGCTCCAATAGTGTAGTGGGTGCATATATAAAGCTATGGAGGGATTGAAAGCTCAGGTAGATGCGGTTAAGCATTTGGCCAAAGATCATTCCCAATGGCTCATCAGATATACTAATATCCATATTAATAGACATGAGGAGCTTGTTCCAATAATTACAGTTGTTACCAGCTATAAGGCAAAATTAGATAAGGGGAAGAAAACAAAGACATAAATATATTTCACCCTATACTAATTTTTGATAGATTTTGTAATCGATAAATGTTCACTTATCATTTATCATTTTTGGTTAGAGAGGTTGAACCATTTTGGTTACATATTTGGTAATGGTCAAGCTCTGAAATCTATATGTACTCTATTGAAAATCAATAAAAAGGTCGGCTAAATTTTGGCATAAAGACTTCATTTTGCTGAGTCAAAATTGTTTATGTTTGAATGCCAATGTTTTAACTATTCCATTGCAATTATCTTTTTGATTAATTTGAACTTTTCTTTATATTGGATTTTCAATTCATGATCAAACCAGAGTATTGTATTAAGATTTAATGCAATTAATCGAGGGAAAATCAGAGTGTTATTCAAAATCGTGAGAGAAGTTCTTGTGAATTAGATTGATTTATCATTATTGTGTTATCATTGATCTTTCAATTTTGCATTTGTATCATCGTTATCTACAATTGCATTACCAGTTTTAGGAACTTATATGATTGATAAGGTCTTGAGATTGGCTAGATTTAGAGTTGAATCTATTTGCCTAAGCTAGTTCCTGTCTAGGCCTAGCTTGGATTACCTCTTCTATTCTCGGGTCAAGAACACACCCCTTTTAGATTAGGAAAGAACAAAATTTATTGAAAATCAATCACTTAAGGGATTTGTACCTACAAATTCAGAGGGAAATCAGTTATTCAGTTACATTTCCCAACTGTTGTATTTGATTGTTTCTTTAATATTTGGGCATTTAAGAGTTAAAGTGAAAAAGAACAATTTGTTTACTGACATGTCACTATAAATTTTGAAAAAAAATTCTTTGTCACACCTTCCATCCAAAATATTCCACAATGTCTCAGTTACATTCTTTCCAATATGCATAGTATCAAACAAATGCACAATTTGCAACTACTTGTAGTAGGGAAACCTACTAGATTGTCTAGGATAACTTTTTACGATCATCAATCACATAATCAGCATACAAAACACAATATAAATATATAAATTCCAAAAATAAAC
This sequence comes from Thuja plicata, assembly GCA_018584345.1. NCBI lineage: Eukaryota > Viridiplantae > Streptophyta > Pinopsida > Cupressales > Cupressaceae > Thuja > Thuja plicata. The sequence continues at coordinate 1,959,951 of MU226350.1, forward strand.
CATTAGGTGGAACGGTAGTACCTTGATGATTAATTCTATTATATTCCAACTTCCATAGGTGAGTTTTCATTCTTTGTGGCTTAGATGTAGTCTCTTCTTTCCCATTGAAAAGATGGTTTTTGGTAGTTTGATACTTAGAATTTCTATGGAGGAAGTTTCTATACTCATCAAACACCTATTTTCCTAAACTTTTTGAATGACAAGATTTCATTTTTGGACCACAAACTGGAAATGCAAATTTTCCCTTTGTTTGAAGACCTACAAGATAATGATACAATTGGATTAAATATGTTGATTTTTATATTTAGAATTATCATGTGCAACTTGAATTCACCATAACATACTAGAAAAATGTGTTAGTCCTGGGGAATCATGTATTGTCCATACAAGAATTGCATGGAATTGAAATTGTATGTGTCCTATTGGTCTAGAGATGTCATACATAGTGACACCATTTCATAACTCTAGCAACTCATCGGTAAGAGGCTCAATATATACATTCATATCTTTAACTTGGTATTTATTTAGTTGACTGAACAACAACATTGTACATAATTATTGTGACCATTTTACTTCAAGATTTATAATTACATGTAGATACTTATTAAATGATCAAATACCTAGAGCAATCATTGCCAACATAATGTGCTCCCTCTTTATTGACATCCATGGAGGAATGTTATTGTTGATGACAAAAATAGGCCAAACAAAGTAAGCAGATCTTATCTCTCCAAATGGATTGACATCGTCTGCTGCCAATGAAAGCTTGAGATTTCAAAGTTCTTTGATAAAGTGTGACCACTTTTCCTCTATGTCCTTAAATGCAGAACCATCCGCTGGTATTTTAATATTGTCATCTTGACTCCTATTGCATGCATGGTAATCCATAAATTGTGCCAAGCTACTACACCTAAAAAATCTTTGCAAACGTGGTATAATGGTGATGTAACGAAGAACCTTGTGAGGTACCTTTTTTGTTATTTGATCTATTTGATATCTACTTGTATGAAATTCAGGGCATTCTGTTGCAAATTCATGTTCTTAATCATAAATAATATGATCATTGGGACAAGCATATATTGCTTGATATTCTATTCCAATATCTTTCATAGTGGCACATAATTCTTGGTATGAGAAAGGGAGAATATTCGATGGTGGTAACAAAAACTCACCTATCAATCTATAGAAAAAAATATCAGTTGTTAATATTAACAATATTTATGGTACATATTTCACCCTTTAATTACTATGATGACATATATGACATACCTTAGCATACATGACATTGTTATGTTGGATAAACCATTCATAACCTTCAAGTTCAACAACAATACATCAGAGAGAAGAGTTGTTTGGGAGCCTTCGTAAAGGGTCATGGTTGCCTTCTCAAGTAGATTTATATCATGGATGACATAAATATCATCCTGGTCATCATCATCAGTTACGCCAGTACCAAATGTGTCATGGATTAATGTATTAGTACCATTATCTTCAAATGTTTTATCTGGCACATGATCGTCATCTTCCATGGGATCATAATCTTCAACTTCAATATTCGCAACTCCATGATCCTCCACTTCCAAAACCATATTTGCACCTCCATGGTCCATATCACGTACTGCCTTGGGGAGGTCAACCTATATAAAAATGATGAACAAAAATAAACCATGATAATAATCTCATCATCAAGTGTATTTCATATATATATTAATTATTAAATAAATATAATGAAAAACTCACCAATTGATTATAATCAAACCCCCCTTCAATGTGACCATTATCCCTACAATGTCTCTTAGTTTTTTTTATTAGAAATCTTCTAGTGTTTAAGCCCTTACAAATATTGCAGGGACAATAATATTTTCCATCTCCTTTTCTTTTCAAGTTAGACCACAATCTATTGATTATATCCCCATTTTGTGCTTCACTTAGATTGTCTGACATAATCGTTCACTTAGATTATCTATAACCTAATTATATACAGAAATCTAAAAGTTAGTTATGAAATGATTTTTCAGTATAGTATACCAAATTTAAATACTTCTGCTATTATATTCTTCCACCTCAAACTCTTTCCTATTGTGGCAAGAAAGAAAGATATTCAAATAATATAGTAGTTTGTAAATCAAAATAAAATACCATATATTTTATACACAGAATATATCTCAAGTGCATCAAGTTTGACCAAGCACTACTGGGAGCTAGACCCAACAACAAATGGACTTGTATTGATTTTCACAATAATAAATTTGTTACAGGGTAAGGTCCCAGTAGTGCTTAGGTAAATTTGTATGGTGAAGGTTTTATATGTTGTATATGTTGTATGTGTGTGTGTGAAAGCATAGAAAAGGGGGCCTTTATCTTTGATCTTAAAATGATAAAAATGCCTATCTAATTCTTTTTGAGGGTGCGGGGAATAGAAAATCAAGGCAACTTGGGACCACAAATGGAGGCAAGTTATTGATTGAGGGTGCAAGGAACAACACCCGTCAGTACTTTTATTGAATTGTAAATTTCAATTTTCAACCATTATTTGAATATAGAACATGGATGTAATCTCAAAAATAAAAAAATGTAGACACAAAAAATTACTTATTTTGTTATTCTACATTGCTTACTATTTTAGTGCATGTTCCACCTATAACTTGATCAAGTCTTGTTTGATGCTTCAATTTTGTGTTGACTATCCTGTAGAAGTACACAGTATTGTATTTACCCAATATATTATTCAAAAAACAATAATAGAATAAAATACTTGTTGATGGAGTATCAAAAACTCAAGATCTAGTGGTAACTCAACATTATAAGACTCTTACGTTCAACCTTCATTTCATGCACCTAATAAATAGGAGATAAAATACATGAAATTGAAAAATTAAATTACAAAACAATGAGCTAAAAATTGATCACATTAATCTTCCATTAGTATGCAAACAACACTTTTGGTAAGCATACACTGAAAGACAGGACAAAGAGCAAACCGAAAATGCAAATATCAGAGATCACTAAAAACTGCTAAGTACAAAGAAAACTAATGACACAATTTTGTGTGTAAACCAAAAATGCAAAGTAAAAAGGATAAAGGGGAACACCACAAAGGAACCTGATGTGTAGGATATAGTGCAACCCGAGAGACATTCAAATAGAAAACTGAGAGAATAGTTCAAGAAAGGAACCTGAAAGGAAGTCAACTAATTTCAAAGCTAACCGACCGTCAGAAACTAAAAGTCAGTTGCAGCCCACAAAAAGTGGATCTGAATTCCACGTCAGATAAAACAGTCTTGTTCTATTTATAGAGTCTTGATTTTTTTTAAAACCATTTCTTTAGGGGCAAGAAACATGAATGTAAGTGCTTAAATCAGTCTAACTTATTTAAAACGCATAGACTAGGAGATCAAGGTAAGTTGTAAACCTGTGATCTTAGAGTTAACATTGTTTTATGTGAATGGTGATTAGGTCAATCTATCTTATAAATAGAATATGTAATCATTCTTTAATGTATGATGAAAGAGGGATGAGAGGATGAATGAAGCAAACAAGAACATCTATGGATCAGATTGAAATTTTCATGAACCAAAACAACAAAAGGTGAATTTGGTTATCAAGAACCAAGAATAGAGGCTACTGAGCATCAAAGGTATTATTCAATCACATTAGGTGATATACATATTCATGTAATCTTAAATGGATCTATAATCAGAAATAGGAGATTGCATACACCAGGTCACATTGTAATTTTCTATCATTCTAACAAGTGAAGCAAAGTGTAAAAATCCTTTCAAGGAAGGTGGATTTAACACTCCAACTATATATCTCTTAACCGAGTGCACACTCAAAGTGTTTCTAAAGCTCTTAACTAAGTAGAATTTAAAAGGTCTCCATAGATACTCTTAACTGGGTGGGTCATCAGAAGTGATCAAATTGTAAGCCTTTACCGACCCCTTCCAATCTGTTGATAGTGAAGAATTTGTGGGTGTCATCCCCACCTCAGTTTTTACTTCCTAACGGGAGTTTTTTGTGATATCATATCTTTTGTTATGTGTCAACTACTTTCATGAATGTTTCTATGAATGTTCACATGTTTGATTAAGCTTATAAATTGATATATCTTCCATCAAGATAATATAGAATAGATGGTTGGATAAACATTTGATAACTTAAAGGATAAAGGTTAAAAGATACAAAAAGTTTTAGAGGTACCGATTAACCCCTCCCCTCTTAGTAGACACTTCCCATTAATTCCAAAAATTGGTATCAGAGCTAAGTCTCTTCTTTTGAAAAGCTTAAAGGCTTAAGAGAAAAGATCATATAATGGAGAAGTACAGACTTGACAAGAATATTGAGAATAAGAAGTTAGAAATTTAGATCTTCTATGAGAAGTATAAAGAAGCTAGAATCAATATGAGATAGCTGTTAGATGAAATAAATATTATGGCATCTCACTTTAATGAAATAAATTATCATGGGGAAGAGATACCAAATTTCTTTGAGTCTTTAGGATCAACTACAAGCAAAGCATCAGACGCATCAGAAGAAAGATCACAAGCCTAACTGAAATCAATCAACATCTGGCTGGACAAGTTAAATATCTGAAAATCAGTCAAGAGAGATAGATGGTAAGAATGATTGATGTCATGAACAGTGCTAGACAAGTTGAGCAAGAAACAACACTAGCTATTGATGATAGAAGGAAGATTACAGAAAAGCTACAAGAGAAAGAGTCAAAAATACATAGACTTACAAAGCATCAGCATGAGATTACAAATCAGATTATTCTTATGAGTCAAGAGGCCAATAGAATGAATGTTGAACTCATTGAAAGAATAGAAGCTATTGGTGAGCTAAGGGATGAGAATGAAAATTTGAAACATGAAATAAGAATTCAGCAGTAACATAATGAAATTATCAAGAAAGTTGAAGAAACCAATAAAAGAATGGATGATTTTCTTGAAGGACAATGAAGAGTCAACAACAACACCGGTCTAGGCTTTACCGAGAATGGAGAATCACCCAATCAAGCTGATCCAAAGAATTTCTATAAAAATCCAAGACCAAGAAATCTTACATGCAATCACTATGGAAAGCAAGGCCACACATCAAATCTATGCAGAGGCAAAATGAAAGGTATTCCCAAATCTACATCTTCATTCATAGGATTTTGTTATAAATGTAACAAGAAAGGACATAAAGCATATGAATGTAAGTCTAAGATGAAACAACCAAAGAAGGAAACCTACATGGAAAAATATTGTCCTACTTGAAAAATGAATGGGCACACAACTCTTGAATGTTAGAAAAAGAAAAGGCAAGCATGGACGCCTAAAGGTCAAGAAAATCCCCATCAACTGAAAAGAGTTGGTAACCAGTATGTATGGGATTACAACACTTGGAAAAATTGTATAGCATGTAGAAGATTTAGTCACATTGCTGCAAACTGTATGAGACGGTGGACTAGAAATTCTAGAGGCTGGACTAACCTTGAAATGGCATGCTTCCACTGTCATAAAGTTGGTCATCTCAAGAAAGACTAAAGAGACCGAATGACAAAGACCAGCACATATCCCAATGGAAACACCATTGAAGACATCTGAAGAATGAGAGACAAAATGTGGAGAAAAGCTTCAAACAATGATGAAGCTAGATCAAGCAATGCAAATGGTGACACCCCATCCAATGGATCTGATGACATCACCACTCCCACCTAAGCATAACAAGTAAGTATGGAACTACATTACACTATGTATTATTTTACATCAGTTCCATAATATGTTGATGAAATGCCAAATTAGCATAAGTAAAGATGCATCATGGTATTACTTGTTAAAATCTGTGATAA
>MU226350.1:1971855-2020680 GCA_018584345.1 Thuja plicata
ATGTTTCCAATCAAAGCTCCACTGAGAAGAAGAAAGTTGCCAATGAGACTGCCAGTAAGAATGGAAGATTGCCAGTTGCCGAGTTTGAAGGCTTTGATGATAGGAGTTTCCTCATTTTCGAACGGGGCTTCAATAACAATGCTTTCCTCTCCCCTACCGAAAATGCATGGCCCGCGCTAAAAAGGAAATGAAATGCATTTTCTTTTCTTTTAATTTTTTTTTTAAAACTCTTAATCCCGTTTTGGTCGAAATTTTGACCAACACGGGATTAAAAATAAAAAAAACAAAAGCTTTCCTTTGTAATGCGACCAAGCTAAACATTGGTCAAATTGTTTGGTCGAAATTTGAGCTGAAATGTACTAGTGATTTAACTAATGAATTTTATTTTTCTCATCTTCACTACCAAAATAATCACCCCTTTCAAAACCTTGAATTTTTTGAACACAAATTTTGAGAAACGTTTGCAAGATTTGATCAACTTTGACATTTTGACACCAAATAACTTTGTGAATCTTAAAAACACATCAAATATGATCCAAATATCCCATTTCCACTATTCAAATGCTTATTCAACCTACTTCGACCTATTTGGATACCTTTTACCAATAGGGCCCAATAGGCCTATTGGGTACACTTGTGGCACTAATGGCCTTACATCCAATACCAATTGCATTAAACAAACATAAAATACTAACTATGGCCTTGACATTGCCTTATTGCATTGATTTCAATGTATTCTATTCAAGGTGTGTTTATTCATAGAAATTAATTTCAATGTAGTCTACTTGTTGCTGCAGATTTCAAATGCTTTTTTTAATCTAACTGCACTATGCAAGTCCAGTTTAGTGACCATGTGCATGTCATCCTCAATCAAGACTAAGGAACACTATAAGATAGGATTTTCTTTGGAATTTTCATTAAAATGATATTTTTTGTCCCAAGATACTTCAGATGAAAAAGCATCCTAGGGACCGAGAAATCTTGTACCAGTCCAAACCATTTTCCTTTCTTTTGTTTTCTTTTAGTTGTCTGCACAGTAGATCAACTATTGTGTTTGGCTTTGTTTAGTGTGCATCAATGGTTTTGGATTGTGGTTTTGATGCCAAAAGGATATATTGTAGTAACACAAAAACTAGTCATTGAGATGCCAAAGCCACATGGGCATATGTTTGTCTTCCAAAAATAGAGTATGAAACCTTGTGGAACCACACTGAACAGGGCATGTTACTCGGGTAATCTTAGCAAAGCCATGTAGGATTCAGTCTGTGCCTTGAAAATTAGATTATTAAAGAAACCATTCAGAGGCCAGCAGGTGGTAAGTAATGAACATCTTGTCAGTTAAGTAAGGTTGTGTAAAATTTCATTTATGCACAATGGCATACAGAGGAGTTCCAAAAATAGCCAAAGAATCAGCAGACCTACTGATGGAAATGAATTGACAGGATTTTCAAAGCTTTAGTTGTGTCGTAAGGACCATTCAGTTCCCATATCTATAAAGTAAAAAAGCACCTGTCACTTAAACATAAAAGTGGAATTTTCCTACTATAGAGGTTATTGGAGTCAAGCTAAAATTGGAACTAAAGTTTGAAATGGATTCAAGACTAAACAAGATAGTCATAGGCACAGGTACTCTTAAAACAAGGAGATAAATTGAAACACAAAGAGTCTCTACTAGAGAGTCATGCTTCACATATGCACTCCTTAGAAAGACTCAATACAAATACAACCCACTCACCCAACCCATATTAAATATTAAACATGTACTTGCTTACATAGACATAAGTTCACACAAATATAACCAAGTAGTAAATTAAAACCATTTTTCCAATATTAAATTAAATACAATTTTCCAATGTGAGACTCCACATTAAATATATTATCCATTGTACATACAAAACATAAAGTGGCCCCAAGAATGTTAACTCCTAATAATATGCATACTTCTAGGTCCCCCTAAATATTATGCAAGATGTACAAACCTTTATCCCCACACTTATGACACTCTTACTCCACTATTAACCTCCAACCACAATCCAACTACCTCCTTAAGGGAGATTGCATCAAATCCTCTAACATCATTTATATTGCATCAATTCCTCCAACATCACCTATGGGGTAATGCTCTACATACCGAAGCAAGGATCCCAATTCAACTCACCCACCAGTGCTAAGATGTTGACTAGGTAGATTTGAACCTTGGTCTACAACATGAGAACCATTTGACACAACCTCATTGACAAGTCTTACCATTAAATTCTTGTTGTTAATATTGATTTCATTCAAACTTGAATACATGGTAAACTACCAGCCCTTCTCTAGGGGAAAAAATGATAGACGTGGAGTTTTTATAATTGATACTGCAAGATTTCTTTGCATCATCTGCCAATAATATACATACTCTAAAAATTATTTCAAAAGAAGAATAGAAACTAGGGTTTCAAATATGTGCATTTCTTAGCTTACAACTCTACTACGATTTATAGCACTTGAGTTGAATTTAAATCCACACTTAATGGTAGATAAGAAGTGGATGATATAAATACAACCTATTATAAAAACATGTCATTGAAGTGATCACTGGAATGTGAATGAAACTCTATACAAAAGTCTCCCAACATATAACACACTCACTTGATACAAGATACAAATTTGCACAGAGCATGTGAACTCTTCAAGCCAGGAAATCTTTGAAAAACAAAACAAAATAAAAATGTTTCTAAAATACCCTGAAAACATGCTATATGACTATGCAATGTAACACACTTTTAACAAACAAAAAAAGTAGACATCACTTGCAGCGTTACAAGTTGCATTGATTAATTTAATATTAAGTCCACTTGCCTTATTACTTCCAACATTGTAAAAGAGAGTTTTTAATGATATTATGGGGTGTAACAAGTCTGCCAACATCTAATATCAAGATAACTAAAGCTAAATATTATATACCCACAGATTCATTTGATAACATATGCAAATTCACAGAGAGCTTGACCAGTCCCTTGTGCACTCTAAATAAAACTAAACCAGTTTCCTTCCATGATATTAAACTAAGGATTTCCTAATCGCATCTCATCAATACACTGCACAAGTTAAATAGAAAAACTAGATCTCATTTCTATGAGCCCATGCAAAGTGGAGACATGCCAAGGAATGCTTAAAATAATTTAGTTTAGTACTGTAGAGGAAATGGTGCAAGAACAAGAAAATTCGACATCTTTGATGGTATCTAAAGGTATGTGATTTCATATTTTAATGATTTTATTTTCAAGGTAAGAGTTGTAAGCATTCCTCAAACTAAGGTTGATTGCTTACATGATATGGGGTCACTTCCATGATATTCAAGTAGTGATCTCCCAAAACCATCTCATCACTAAAATGCACAAGTAAAATAGGAACACTGGATCTCCTTCCTATGACCCAATACAAAGTGGAAGTATGGAAAAGAATGCATAAAATTATTTTGTTTACTACTGTGGAGTAGTTAGTACAAGGATGAGAAGTTGTCCTTCGCTGGTATCCAAAGGCATATGATTTAATTATTTAATGCTTTTATTTTGAGATAAAATAAAATGTTAGAAACAACTCTGTATTAACTAAATGATCTGTAAAGAATGATCGCAAATGTTAGAACATATAACTACCAGGTCAAGAAACGAGTCTAAAAGTTCACAAACAAAACAAAACTGCATTGATATATCATTTTCTTAGAATACTGAATGGGATGGGATAATATAATAAAAATTGACTATTGAAGGAATAAAAATGAGTAAGATTTTAAGAAAAATGGTCATGAACTTGTAAAAATGACTTTTAATTGTATAATAATGACCACATTTTTCACCAAAAATGACCATAAGATATAAAAATACAGAGATGTATGTAGCTACATATTTAATTTAAAGCATGTCTCCAAAGCTGGTAGAATACCCCTATCCAAGGGTCAACTATGTAAGTCTCTCAGAAGCGTAACATAATCAAAAAGAAGGTTAAAGGATAGAATATATCTACTTTTGGTGGCATTTTCACATATAACAAGGAGATTAGTTCTAAGCTTGAAAATATATAGAATATGATGGTTGATGACAAATGCTCCAAGTCCCTACATGAAGAAGAAAAATAATGGAGGTGGAAATGGAAAAAGGGTAGAATATTCATTTTCTGTAAGAAAACTCTCATCTTTTTTAAGTTTATTATCATCTTTCACACTGGATAAAAATGGGCATTTGAACATAGGCTACAATGTGAAGCTAATTTTAGAGATTTATCCCAGTGTTCCAAGAGATATCTTGGTAATTTTTAGATCTGAGTCCAATTTTTTTAGGAATGCAGAAAGAACTAACCCATCATATTAATTCCCACACAAAATAACAAAGTCAATAGATCCCAAAAGTATAAACAATTATAATAGATAAAACAAAGAAGAAAGGTTATAAATCTAACCAAACAAAAAACAACCCAAATACCAAACAAAAATGAGGAGTAATGAAATAAGAGAGAAATTGTTAAATTCACTTGCAATACAATGAATCAAGTGAGGGAATCACCACTCAAGGTGGTGATATTTTCATATCCCAGTAGTCTCACAATAAGAGTCCCCTAAATTACTCAAGGGGCGGCTCAATAGAAACCTACTAGTAGTCTCCCCACAGGTGTGCCTTAAAATTTAGGAATCCCCCATATCAATCAAGGGGCACCCCAATAGAAACCTCCCACTAATCCCAACTATTTGAGGATTTTGGCTACCTTTTTGAAACATAATGGAGTAACTAGACCAAATACTTCCAACCCTGCAGCATCCTTCATACATTCCACCACCACCACAACAACCTTTATACATTCCACCACCATCGTAGCATCTATTGACGAGACTTTGTGACCAGCTCCACCAACAGGGGTAAGTTGTCACTGGGTACTAGGATACCAACCAACTCCGCCTGAAGATTTTTTTCAGAGAATAAATTCTCCTAGCCTCCAAGCACCTGGTAGTCGGGTCTTGATGGTGCAGGGGAGCTAAGTTGGGTAGGTGACTTTTGTGTGAGGGGATATCTATTTTTTACTCATCTTCTTTGGGGATTTCAAGAGGGATGGGGTTTCCTGCAACATTTGGATTATCAAATAAACTTTAAAATATCGATCAAGGTTAGACATGCATTTCTATCTATAGTTATGCAATAAACATTCAAACATCAAACTAAGCTCCAATGTAAAGAAACTACTCTAAATATCAAATACACAAAGAACCTGTGATTTACATGCATTCTATAGCAAGAGGAGATAAGATCATTAATCTAAACTAGAACATAGGAGAAAAGGACATAAGAACACATACTACACAAAATATGTTTGTGAACTCCAAAGATCATAACAACACATAACAAGTAGTCATAAGGTGTTCCTCCTTCTTCATTAACTTAAACCATTCCAGCATCACTGGTGTATACAATCATGGCTCCAAGGGAGAATCTAAACTACTAAGAACTGTTGAGCATTGAGCTCCTAAAATCACTGAAAATGAAAAGTTATCTTCTATTACTTGCTGGACTGCAAAACCATCAATTTTGCCAACTCTTGTTATGAGGTCGGGCTTCTTATTTATACACATTTTTTGACCTAAAACTAACCTAATCTAACTGTACACCCAACACATAAGATACATTATCATGTGGCCTATACTACCTACACCACTTACAATCACCTCAAAAGGTGCAGAGATCTGAAAAGACAGAGGAAGAAGACAAGAAGAGAAAGCTGGAAGAATCGCCATAGAGAAGAGTGTCAGGGTATTTATAGAATAAATTTGATCATCCTGGTATCCAAGGCTACATGCCTCATAAATGCAGATTGAAGCTCACTATCTCTAATGCACAATAGGAAATAAATGTGGGAGCAACACCTCAGGAGAATCACCTATCAGAGCCATCCATTCATTTGACATGCCTTATCAGGATCACCCACCTACTGACCCCTTATTAACTGTTTGAAAATGATCGGTCAGCTCTGGAGAACCTGGACACAGATCACTATGAAAGAATATAAAACTTTGGACCTATAATTATGGAGTCTGGGATCTTACGCTCAAAGAATAATGAATTTACAAAATTGCACACTACTAGTGAAAATCTCTGGAGTCCAGAGAACTCTATTGTTCCTTATTTTTCTTGAAGGCCTCCAAAATTTGGCCAATTCCATCTTCATCTATGTCTTTAACAGTGTCTCACTGGTCACTGACGACCCTGAACTGTTCCTCAATATCTATGGCCCCATCCCATAATTCTGCAGCTATCTTTACTACATCATGAGCCCAAAGCATCATTTTAGATAATCTTGACAATTTTCCTCCGTCAAAATCTTTGGCGGACTGGTACCAGGATTCCATTAGCTCATCAAAATTACTGAGTAAAAAATCTTCTAGAGTACAAGTCCCAGTAGTGAAGGGATTTACTTGCGAAACCCTTGATATGAACACCATGTATAAATATAAAGAATTCTGGACTCCCGGGATCCTATTCTTTAGGGCCACTACCAGTTGCTTGCTTACCTCAATTTTGAGGCCAAGTCTAGAGTGTTGGGCCCAGAGGAACCCAAAGGGTTCATCTCCCAAAATTCTCATTTCTATAATAACCTCATCCCCAAAATTTATTATTTCTCCCAATTCGGACCTCCACTCCTCATACTTTTCTATGTCCTTTTCCCACAAGATGATGGCACAATTCACCTGGCCCACAAGATTGCTGACCTGATAAAGGTATGGGAGTGTTGCTGCCAGGAATTGCCTTACAGATTTAATTTGCTTGGTAATCCACCCATCTACAGTCTGTGCCTTCTTTTTCATGGCCCTTAGAGCATCCATGTCACCCTATGGGAGCGGTGTTTTAGAGGTGGAGGCTTCTAGATGAACCTCGGCCAGTGGCTGTGTTAGTTTTGTGAGAAGCTCAAGGAGATTTTAATTCTTTCCTCTTTCCTTTTTCAGCTTCTATGCCTCCTTTTCATACTGGGCCTCAACTACATGAGTAGCTTCCTTTAACAAGTCCACTTTGCCCTATTTATCTCTCCTCCCCAGAGAAACCTCTATGACTATATAATCTTCGGCCATTACTGTTGTTGTATCTATATCTGGGGGGAGGCATTGCAAGTATTGCAATTGTACTTCCTCCCAGACTGGTCTGGAGGGTATGGATGGTCTAGGCCTTCTTAGGCTTTTAGCCTCTTGATTTTGGGACATTATTTCAGCTAAGGAAAGGGGAGCACTTGCTACCACTAGGATCTTTCTTTTTCTAGATTCTACCAGCCATTATGGTGCCTGGGGAGGTCTTGCTGCTAAGGCCTTGGCTTCAGGGCCTTCTTTGGGGTATGGTGGTGTTTCCCCAGTATCCATCATCATATATGGCTCTTTCTCTTATTCCACAGGGTTTCCTATGTCTTTCACTCTGGTGGCGTTATCATCTATAGTGTCGATATCCACATTTCCAGGGTTATCCCCCTCATTTTTTTTCTTCTTTTCTTCTTCAACATCATCTGCTAGAACATCTTACTCAATGGGCACATCTTTTGGAGAGGCCAAAGGTGTCTAGCCAAGATTTGGTTGTTGGGTCACAGAGACTACCTCACTGAATGTCGCACTCTAGGGAATTTGATCACCCAGAGTAACTAGAGGCACTTGGAGGGTGACGACTGGGGATATGGTTTATTCCAAAGGTCTGGTTTCCCTAGCCATTGTCATCTTCTCATCTTGTGCTAGCCTTAGTTTTGTCTTGGTCCCCTAGACTGATGTTTCTTCCACATCTAGTGGATTTTCTTGTGTTTCTTCTTGTTCTTGCTCTTTTTCCTTCTCTTTTTCTTTCTCTCATACCTCCTTTTTCAGGGCCACCTCTTCTTGTGTGTCTATCTCCTCCACCGCCTTTACAATATCGGCATGTAAGTTCACTAGGTCTTCCATCTGGAAGAGATCATCAAAATCATCATGTGGAGGGGAAACTATCAGAGGATCCTCTGACTCAGGAGAAGAGGGGATGAGTTCCACCTAGGGAACATTAGGAATTCTAGGGCCTGCCTCTGTGCTCAGGAGAGGATCCATCCTTTCTTCTTTCTTCTTAATTATAATGTGGCCCCGGAATCTAGAATGTCTACAGATTCTACTTTGGCCTCCGTCTGTCAACTCATAAGTGCTGCTAGTGAAGGGGATCCTGTCGGGAGGGTAGATCCCACTGGAGTAACTAGGAGACCGTGGGAAAGCTAGGCGCTTATTTTTTGGCTTATCTGTTAGGATGACTCTAACTGAACATGAACTTGCTCCAAAATGGGGAGTGGATCTAGGGGTGGAACTTGAGCTGGGGTGATCTCCTCTTATTTCCCCTTGTCTTTACTTCACCTCATGACTTCGGAGGCCGAAGTAGATCCTCACAAAATTGGACCCCTATGGGTGCTCCTCTTGCACACTTGTGCAAAGTAGTCATGACTATTCAGTATGATGCTCCAGCTTATGTCCTCAGTTGTCAAACTCTCTATGCTGTACCAATCCACTAGAGGGAGATCCATCATATTGATCCCTTGTGCCTTGTACATTGGGTCTTCCAGAGGCCCACTATTTGAAAAATCTTTTAGAAAGGTCCAAAGGCTGAGGCTCTTCATCATCCCTTTGGACATCCATGAGTGCTGCCAGGTCCGAAGGTCAAAACCATCTTGGTAATCTAACCAAAAATATTCAATGTGAAGTTCATGTGGTGTGGACAACTGGGGCAGTGTCATACTTATCTTACCAACTAGATCAAAATTGTTTCTTGCTAAGTGGAACTCTGCCAGTCCCACACTCTTCAACTCATTTTTCGGCTTCCTTGGCCACTGCAAGAATGCAAGAATAGTTCCAGAAAATGATTGGGAATGAAATGGAGGTAACCTTCTTCAGTGCAAAGAATGAGTGAAGTTTTAGGATTTTCTTGCAGAACTCCAAAAGAATAATCCTATCCCTACAATGTCTGGGGAGTAGGTACGGCTTCCCATAAAACCGGGTAACCCGAATGTAAGAATGAGACTGAAACTAAAAAAAATAATTGTCGTATGTAATCACCAAGGTCATTTCTTCCTTGGAAAACCAATACCTGGAAGCCTAAGTAAGTGTCAAAATGTTATGGTAAATTAACATGTCACTTACCCTGTGAAAAATGGGGAAGTTGGCTTCCCATTGGATCTGGGGATAATGTTCCCACGGGACATGTTGGTCAGGCCCGTTCCCAAGAATGCCCACTATCTGCAAACCCTAGAGAGTGGGTCTCTATTGTTTCAGTGTCCCTAACACATATGAGGTCATGTGGAACCTTGAATTTTGGAGGATGTTCTTCAGTTGGAAGTCCACATGATTGGCGATAATGGTTTCCTAGTCGAAGGTCTGACTGTGAGTGGTGATACAGTATAAGAAATAATAAATCCATTTTGAAAAGTCCCTAGCATGGTATTCTCCAAAGAGCCTACACAAAAATATGATCCCCACCTATATGCATTCCTTGAAATCTCTATGGGGGATCTCCAGCTTCATTTTCTTGTAGTCCCTCCTTGGGAACTTTAACTAGTGAGAATTGAGTTGTTGTCGGGCAAGAAGGGGGATGTTCTCAAACTCCTTCAGTGATGTAGACTGGGAGATAATAGTAGCACCTCTAAACTGGGGGATCCCCAGTCCTGAAGCAAAGGTGGCAGCATCAAGAGTAACAATGGTTGTTGGGTAGTTCAATGGTAGGTAATCAGCAAGAAAAACAACCCGAGTGGGGGTGTTGTAGTGCTTTGCTAGTTGGAGGATCAGCTCTAGTACTTGCACCAAATAGGGGAAATAGGAAGCTTTGATAATGCTAGAGGTGGCTACTTTCTTTTCCATATCATCTCTGACAGATCTCTATTGATACATTATCCGGATAAGGCCTTGTAGTTCTACCCATAGTCCAGCCTTTGTGTCAGTGATATCTTTCATTTTGGAATCCACTTTGGATCCCACAAGGACACCATCCCTTGGGTATTTGGATGTCAAGGGGAGCTTGGAAAGCATCTTTTCTACCTTCATCTTAGTGGCTTCCCAAGTGGAGGTAATCAGAAGTTCCAGACTTCCAGGAGGAGTTGTTACTCCAGACATTGTTCATTGGATAATCTGCAACCTGCAAGACCGAACAACCATCAATACATGTGATAAATTATAAATAAATTTTATGAACTCTGGAGAGTTCACCACCATTATGCACCTATTGTCAAAAGATATTATCTTGCATCAAAATCCTAAAAATATAACAACTAACAACTTACATGGAATCTGATTGACACCTAGAGGTTCCGGGTTATTGGTTTGTGCTACAAAATGGGATGAAGGCCCGGGGACTTTTCAGCACCTGGAGTCTAGAGAAACTAGCTATTATCAAAGTGACCAGGTAGTGAGTCATACTAGGCTGACATGGGTTGTCACGTGGTCATGCAATAAATGGCATAATGGCACTTAATGGTGACAGATGAGTTGACACGAGTGAATTGAATGCTAGATGGGATGGTTTTGAATTCTCACGCATGGGGGAAATTAATCCCACCATCAATGATGAAGCGATGGAGGAGAGAGAAAACCACCATAGCTCCAATAGGCAAGGTGCCAAGTTCAAACCAGGCGGACACCATGTGGGCGAGCTCGAAACCTGAGTTATACAACATGGAGAGCACAATGAGCTCGCCATAGGAAGGGTCGTCACAATAATGTATAGACCGATATATAGAAAAAATTCATAGGGGGGCTAGAGAATGGTGAATTTTATAGGAAATGACCCTATCCTCCAGCCTATTTACAATTTATAGAGAAACTACGATGATTTACAAAGAAATTGCACCTACTTACAGAATCTACAAGAATGTACACTATTTACAGGGAAGAAAACAACACAAGAAAGGTGGACAACCTTCCTATAGAGCCATCCCACCAATGGGAGGTGATGACAAACTAGAAGACACCCGACACAAAGATGAAAACAAGACCAGAAAAGGAAGAACAAAGCAAAAGCAGAACAAAGCAAAACAAAGAAAACCATAAGGGAGCTGAAGGACCTACCTTAACACTAGGAAATGCAGGAGGAGGAGCATGGGAGGTGCTCTACAAACCAAGAATCTTTCATGGACCACAAACACCTACAACCTTGCAAGGAAGCCAAAAATGTGTGCAAACTCAAATATCTACTCAACTGCAAAGCACTATTAAACCTTCCAAAGCCAATTGCACTTAATCACAAATTTTCTCTAATCACTCTTAATTTCTCTAGGTAATCTTGTTCGTGGTAAATGTGAAAGTGACAAGTGAAACTATATTTATACCCCTAGGGTAAAAACATACCATCTCCTTCCACAATTCCCAAGAAAAGGCAAACCTCTAGACTCCAGGCCCAAAGATCCCCTGCAACCACGCCCTCTAACAAAAGAAGAAGTGGTGAGAGGGAACCTCAAAGTCTGGAATTTGGCTGGAATAGAAAAAAAAACACTCTAGGAGTGGGTCTCAGAGGAAGAGAAACAAAAAGGAAAATAAAATGACCCCATGGAAGCAAAGGCCGAAAGAAAACAAAAGAAAAAAGGAACAAGGCAAAAAGCGAAAAGGGGGACCCAATATATTTCCCACAAAATGTAGGGACGGGTATGTAGTGCATAAAAAATGGTGACTCACTGGGATGACTGCCTTAGCACTTTTGAGAACTCCAAAATCTCTAGTTAGATAAATCAGAAATGACCTTTACCTAGAGAATTCTTCTTACAAGGTGCAAGGTGTCTGAGAAAATCTGATTCATCACTCATTTAATCCTTCAATCTTTTGTCAGTTGTGAAGTGTGTGCTTTGAAAGAAAATCAAGCTGATGATTTCTGGGAGAAGCAGAGAGAGGGTACTGAGTACATCAAACCAAAATCATTATATCTTGCATGACCCCCTAGATACCAAAATTCTCTATTCTTCAGTTATCATTTATTTTCATTTGAGGATGGGAAGGTGGTACTTCTTTCATCGTGAACCTTAAGCTTAGCTAATTTTTACAGCGATACTTCTTTCACCTTGCCATCAGTTTTAATTTTCTGAATAGGAGAGACGTTTTAGACCTGGGATATTTTTTATGATTTTCAGACTTGGCCAATATTTATTGCAATTGATTTGCTCTCAAGGACCATACAATTACTTACTTCTTAGATTTTCTATTAACTGACGTCAAGACTTTCAAGATATGAATCTTATGAAGAATACCCATAACCTTTTACCATACATACAAAATAATTCTAAAGTGTGGATAAATTCCACCATGCTAACAATAGATTCTGGACTAACCAAAATGCACAAGGTGCCATTCTAGGGACTAGATGTCATGCGAAGAAAACCTATCTACAAGAAGATGGAAACATGTCGGGAGCACAAAAAACAAGATGCAAAGAAAAAGGAAACTAAAGACAAGAAAAAAGGAAAGAAGGCGGCACCAGAAGACTACCAATGACTATTTACAAGGACAAGGCACTCCCAAGGAGCGTCGAGAAAAGATATTTACAAATGGGAAAACCTATACATAGAATACAAGTTTTGGCCAACTTACCCCCTGCCTCATTCAAAGTAGTGTTTGAGGAACTTTCCATTGATGAGCAATGGGATGGCTTCTCTGGTCATGGGACTGAGGTGATAAGTATTAGCCCCATAGATATTTTAAATTAGGTATGGTCCAAGCCATAGCCTTTGAAACTTGGTGTGCTTTCCTTTCTTCTCCCGGGCCTTGTTCCACAGAAGAACTAGGTCCAAAACCTGGAAGGCTTTGTATTGGGCTCTCCAGTCAAACCATCACTTGATGACTGCTTGATGATGCACAAAATTTTCCAGTGCCAAGTCTCTTTTTTCCTCCATCCTCACTGGATTCAAGAGGTGAACTTCCACAATGTTGTCCCAGTTTTTGAATTCCTGCATAAAATATAAAACTGAGATTTTCAAGTTGATAGGGAACACAGGATTCTGGCCATAAACCAAGTGAAATGGGGAAGTCCCTAGGGCTGCCTTGATTTTGATGTGATATGCCCATAGGGAAAACCTAAGCTTTTGGTGCCTATCCTGGGGACTCTGTTCTAACAAATGTTTGATCACCTCCAACAGATTTTTATTGGTAGATTCAGCCACACCATTACCGTGGGGATAATAGTTGTTGGAGAACTTCAAGGTGATCCACCTCTCATAGGTCCATTCCAATAAATGTGTTGAAGAAAATGCTGGACCATTGTCACACACTATAGTGAAGGGCATTCCAAATCTAGTGACTATGTTTTCTTCCAAGAATTTGATAACTACATCCATTGTGTTGTTCTTGCATGGAATTGCCTCAGACCATCGAGTACACTAATCAGTCGCAGTTAGAATATACTGGTGGTTGGAAGATGAGTTGGGGTTTATTTCCTTGATAAAATTGAATGCCCATTGGGCAAAGGGTCAAACTTAAAAGACCGAATGCAAAGGCATGGCCTGGTTTCTCTCAAGATGGTTTGCGGTTTGACAAGTGTGGAACTTCCTTATATGAGTGTAGACATCTTTGAAGATGAAGGGCCAGAAGTACCCAACCCAGAGAATCTAGTGGCCAGTGGCATCACAATGGCATTATTTGAGACATGC
The DNA here is from genome assembly GCA_018584345.1 of Thuja plicata. Taxonomy (NCBI): domain Eukaryota; kingdom Viridiplantae; phylum Streptophyta; class Pinopsida; order Cupressales; family Cupressaceae; genus Thuja; species Thuja plicata. The sequence continues at coordinate 1,985,485 of MU226350.1, forward strand.
CTAGTTCTAAACTTCCTGTGGAATTCTTCTATTATTTTGGCAGCTTGGTCCCTATCCATGCACCAAAGGTAAATTCCTTCGAAATTCTTGCGAAAAAGTGTTCTATTTTTTATCATGAAATGTGCACTTTTCAGTCATAGGGCACGATGTTTGTTGGGGGGGAGCCCCTTCGGGCATCTGTTATTATGAAAAAGGTATACCAGGTTGGTATACCATGGATCCTGAGTGATGGACTCCACTGTATAAGTTTGACATTCAATGTTTGGAGTTACTTCCACCATCGCTCTACATAGTCCCTAGCCTCGGACTACCTTCATTGGTTACATCTCAAGATCATATTCTTGGAGGATGGCTATCCATTTCCCCAACATTCACCTCGCTCACTCTATAGAAGTAAAGATTTAATAGCCTGGTCTGGAATGATAGCATGCACTTTGCTCCAAAGAATATAATGCTGGAATTTCTTCACGGCCCAGACTAAAGAAAAGGTTTTCTTTTGCAAAGGCATATATCAAAATTTGGCATTTTTGAAGGGGGAGCTCATGAAAGCAATGGTTTGTTCTTCCCCTTCAACCTTTTTAGGTTAGGATTGTCATTACTGATTCCGGTGAACCGAAGGAGTAAATGTGGAATGGGAGGGAATAGTTTGGACTTGGTAGGACTGGTGCCTCCACTATGGTTTTCTTGATCTGAGAAAATGCTCACTTTGCTTTGAGGCTCCACTCAATCTTGGTATCTTTCTTCATCATGTCATTGAGTGGTTTAACAATTTTGGTGAATCCAGTAATGAACCGCCAGACAAAGTTTATCTTTCTGAAGAAAGATCTCATCTCCTTTTTTTTGTCGAGCATCTATAAATTCAGCAGTGCTTCAACTCTCTCGGGGTCAATGGATATCCCCTTCTCAAATACTATATGCCTGAGAAGCTTCCCTTCAGTGACCCCGAATTTACATTTCTTGGGGTTGAGGGAGATACCATACCAGTGACATCTCTCATAGATCTGAGTGAGGTGGGTGGAGTGATCACGCCTGTCCCAGGAAAAGACTGTTAAATCATCCATATAGATGATTATGCATTTCTTAACTAGGCCCTCAAAAGCAATGTCCATAGCCTTTTGAAATGTAGCCCTGACATTGATGAGGCCAAAGGGCACTCTTTGGTATGCAAACATTCTCCACTTGGTGGTGAATGTCATTTTATCTCTATCCTCAAATTTAACCATAACCTGGTTATATCCGGAGTACCCATCCAAGAAGGACACCATTTGGGAACCATTAAAAATTTGTAGCACCTCATCCAGCGAGGGGAGAGGGTGATTTTCCTTCTTGGATACCTTGTTTAAATTTCAAAAATCCACACACGGGTGGATCTTGTCATTCTTCTTTCACATGGGGATGAGGTTGGAAACCCATGTTGTGTGCCGTATAGGAAAGATAATTTGGGCTGATAGTAGTTTCTGAACCTCTTGATGAATTAGAGGTTCAATCAATGGGTTTACCAACCTCTACTTTTGCTGGAAGGGTTTGGCATCTAGTTTCAGTGGGATGGTATGGGTCATGATGGATGTGTTGTAGCTTTTAAGGTCCTCATACCCCCAAGAAATAATGTCAATGTATTCTCAGAGAACTACGAGAATCTTCTCCTTCTCCTCTAGGGAGCAGGAGGTACCAATGTGCACAAAATTTTCTTTATCAGCCTTGCCGATGTTGACTTTTTTGAATTTTCCTCCCTCAGAGGAGGATGATATCTTATCTCAGTCTTAGGGGTCTGAAACAAAGATGCATTCTAGATCTACCATCCCCTTAGGGATGGTTTCGGTGGGTAGATCAATGATCCCATCATCTTCTTCACCCTGCCTAGTATCGTCATGATCCATTTCTTCCACTATATGATCCTCAAAGACTCCAACATTAGCCACGAATGCCAGAATATGTTGGTCATCCTTGAAAACATGAAAGTGGGTGATATTATCTAGGATGGATGGGGTGGGGACCATCTCAACAGAAAACTTTTGGAGCCAGGAGATAGCCATCGGCTCGAGGGTGCTGGCAAACACAGCAAGGGCATCTGGAACATAGTTACATTTCTGGGGAATAAGATTGATGCAAAAAGTATCAAAGTCTCCAATTAGGCTCCATGCCTGATTGTGGTATATGGCCAGCCTTTTTTCATGACACGTGTATTGTCTCCAAACCTATTTTACTATCAGCTCTAAATCACCCATTGCCCGGAGGTGGGTGATCCCTTTTCTCAATGCGAATAGGAGTCCAAGGACCAAGTCCTCGTACTCTGTGACATTATTTGTGCAATTAAATTATAAGTTGTAAGACACAAGGAAGGATTTCCCCCATGGTTTGATCAGTTCCACTCCAACCGTACAGCCTTGTTTGGACCGAGATTCGTCAAACTTCAGGATCCACAATTCATTATTCATTTTCTGGGCCTGGGAAGGCAAAGTGGCATTTGGATTGATTTTGGGAGGATTGGGAGGTGATTCCTCTGGCTCTGATGGTGCATGGATGAGGTTTTTCTCTGGAGAATCCTCTGGCTCAAGTTTCTGGACAAGCAACACCTTAGGTATACCGCTAGGTGAATTACTTGGTCTAGGTGACCCGGCTTTACGTTCTTTCTCTTAGAGGTCATTGATGTGGCGGGTAGCAATGGCAATGCAAGGCTCACACTCTAGTTCATAATGTTTCTGGTAATGTACCTGACACCAAGTGCCAGACAAGAGAGTGGTTAGAGTTGTTGTTCTACCTTGGGAGTCTACCTCACCACTCAATTTCTCATCCAGGTCTTGAATTCTCCGAGAGACTACGGGGTCCTCCTGGGGATGAAATAAAAGGTCAATATTTCTCATGTTTGGTACACCCCGGGGGAGGATTTAGAGAAAAGGACTTCATTTACCCTTCCGACTTCAGTGTAGGCCTATTTCATTCTAGGTTCACTCTCCACCTGAATCTAATTTGATTTCCCCTTCTAGGGGAGCCACAAGTGGGAGAAGTCTGTAGAGAAGTACCCATTAAGGGCCTTAGGCCAATTTTGACTTAATAACATCCCGTAGGTTTTAGGGATGTCTACCACTTGGATGTCTATTATGCTCAATATCTGAGGGTCTTGGATGAGTTGAATCTAGAAATTTTTTAGCTCACCAACCATTTTTACAACAGTTTTGTCTAATTGGACTACTGCACCTTTGGATGGAGTGGGAGTGAGTCCAAGCTTTTGGCATATGGATAAGGGCATGACGTTGCCTGAAGCACTGGAATCTACCAGGCAGTTGTATAGGTTCTTCCCTTGAATGTTCAAGCCTAGTAGGAAGGGAGGATCCTCTGTGTTTCCCTAGAAAATGGCCAAGTTGGCATCATCAAATGTGACAGTCTTTGGTGGATGACTGATGGCTTCCAGGTTTCCCAAGAGCTTTAGAAGGGAATTCTTCTGCTCTAGATAATTTAACAAGACCTCCATCAAGGTCATGGAGGTGGTGGTGTTCTCTAACACCTTAGTGATGTCAAACTATCCCCCAGGTAAAGTGGACTTCCCCCAGATGGATCCCTGGCTTGGTTAGAGCCAAGTCCTTTCAGAGGGAAGGAGTGATCATTCGTGTTTTCCTAGGGGGGAGTACTCTTGGGAGGTGTTGGCATGTAATCTAGCCCTTTGCCGACCTAACTCTGAGTGTTGTAGGGAGTATGCGGGCTGGTGAAGGCATTGGCCTTAAAGGCCGGGATAGATTCACCAAAGAATCCCTGCAATTTGGATTCTTCTTCATCCTCTTCATTTTTCCCAAAGAAGATGATCTCACACATAAAGGCAGTGTGATGGGTATCTGATGTTGATGGTTCCAGGGGAGTAGGATCAACATTTTTTTGTCTGTCTGACTAGGAGATCATGATGATCTTCTCTAGTGTGGCACAATTCACCTTGAAATGAGTGCCAGTATCATGCCCTCTACACCACGTATGCAGGGATGGAATTCTAAAAGCTGTGCAGAATGACTAGGCCCAACATCACCCTAAGTGGTATTTTGGTTCGGAGGAGGACCTCTAATATTTGCATTTTTGTTCCATTGTTGTTGATTGGGTTGAGGTCTGTTGTTGTAGTTTTGACCTCCAGAATTAGTGTTTCGTTGTCCAAAGAAAATATTCCCTCTCTGGGAATTAGATTTGTGAGGTGTGGAGGGCCCCACCTTCAACTGTCCCTTGTCCATTGTTAATGAGGACACCAATTGCTAGAGGGATTCAACCTTAGCTAACGGCTGGGTAGTTGTGTCACAATGTGACAGTTGTTGTGGTGGGTTTCCGGGGAACACAAAAGTAGCTCCTAGAGTTGAGGATGATAATCCTCCAGTTGCAGATGACTGGAAGAAAGGTGCTCTTGAGGGTTTTTTCAAGGGTTGTTGCATTTGTTGCGGATGGTTCTAGGAAACATACTCCAGACCTAGTACTGTCTGGGATTGAGATGGATACATGTACCGAGCCTGCTGGTCTATCGGGGGTGGGCCCATGGCCATTGTTGGGGCACCCATTGCCAGATTGGGGTTGTATCCCCTAGTGTAAGGAGTTTCATTGGGTATCATTTTGAATGGTAGGCTCTGTCCAATCCCATCGGGAGCTTTGCTCAAACCACGAGACAACTCCAGGGCTAAGTTGTAAACTTTTGCCAGAATATCCCAGTCATTGGCTGTGGTGATTCTCTATAGGAGAGTGGCAAAAATGGGATCCATGGCATTCAGATATGTATGGATGGTTACGTTAGTGGATGGGATGAAGGGGCCTGTGCACCGCTTCAAGGCACATTAGAACCAATGGTTGAATGTAGCGAGGGGTTCATTTGGTTCCTTCCTGGTAGAGATAAACTGGCTGTGGAACCACGTCAGGTCCACGTGAATGCGGAAGGCCACTAGGAATGCATCTTCCATATCTTGCCAACTGTTGATGGAGTTAGCAGGCAAGTTGAGGTACCAGTTTAAATCATTCTGTCCTAAGGATAGAGGGAACATCTAGGTTACAACATCTTGATGTTGTATCCGGTGTTGGTTTATGGCATCCCTATAGGCCTGGAGATGTTCTTCTGCAATTCGTGGGCCTAGATGCACATATTTGGGACAACTCTTCTCTGGATGCGGAGGATGATCATTGGTATCACCAAGGAACTGCCCCATTGGGGACCCAGTGTTACCAAAGTAAGTTGCCATTGGGACCATTTGATTTTCGCTGGGATGAATGTTGGTCCCCATGATTATCTGAGGGATTTGGTTATTCTGGTGTGTAGTAAATCCCCAGATAAATTTGGCTAGTTGCTTGGTTTTTTGGGTCTTAATCTTTTGGACAAGAGGTCCGAGTTCTACAAACTCTCTAGGATTTGGGGCTGATCAAAGGATTTTGTCAAAGCTTAAGGGTGAAGATGACCCTATTCCGTGGAAATTCTAGTTCCTAAAACTATTTTTTGGGGAACCCTCGGGCGGTGTAAAATTGAAATCTTGCAAGGGAGACGAGCTCATGCCCTCCTTCTAGTGCCAGTTTTTGTTGACGAGACTTTGTGACCAGCTTGACCAACAAGGGTAAGTTGTCACCGAGTACTAGGGTACTGGCCAACTCTGCCTAAAGAGGTTTTCCAGAGAATAAATTCTCCTATCCTACAAGCACCTCATAGTCAGGTCTCGACAGTTTGGGGAGCTAAGTTGGGCAGGTGAATTTTTTGTGAGGGGATAGCTGGTTTTTACTCATATTCTTTGGGGATTTCAAGAGGGATGGGGTTTCCTACAAGTGTTTGTATTATCAAATAAACTTTAAAAGATCGATCAAGGTTAGACATGCATTTCTATCTATAGTTATGCAATAAACATTCAAACATCAAACTAAGCTCCAATGTAAAGAAACTACTCTAAATACCGAATACACAAAGAACCTTTGATTCACATGCATTCAATAGCAAGGAGAGATAAGATCATTAATCTAAACTAGAACATAGGAGCAAAGGACATAAGAACACATACTACACAAAAGATGTTCGTGAGCTCCAAAGATCAGAACAACACATAACAAGTAGTCATAAGGTGTTCCTCCTTCATTAACTTAAACCATTCTAGCATCACTGGTGTATACAATCATGGATCCAACAAAGAATCTAAACTACTAAGAACTGTTGAGCATTGAGCTCCTAAAATACTAAAAATGAAAAGCTATCTTCTATTACTTGCTGGACTGCAAAATCATCAATTTTGCCAACCCTTGTTATGAGGTCAGGCTTCTTATTTATACACATGTTTTGACCTAAAACTAACCTAATCTAACTATACACTCAACACATAAAATACATTATCATGTGGCCAGTACTACCTACACCACTTAAAATCACCTCAAAAAGTGCAAAGATCTGACAAGACAGCGGAAGAAGACAAGAAGACAAAGTCAGAAGAATCGGCATAGAGAAGAGTGTCGAGGTAATTATAGAAGAAATATGATCATCCTGGTATCTGAGGCTACATGCCTCATAAATAAAGATTTTGGCTCACTTTCTTTGATGCACACCAGGAAATAAATGTGGGAGTGGTGCCTTTAGAGAATCACCTGTCAGAGCCATACCTTTGTCTGGCATACCTTATCAAGATCACCCACCTGTTGAACCCTTATTAACTGTTTGACAATGATCAGTCGGCTCCAGAGAACCTGGACATGGATCACTATGAAAGAATACAAAAATTTGGACCTAAAATTACAAATTCCTAGAGCTTACACTCAAAGAATAATGAATTTATAAAATTGCACCCCGCTGGTGAAAATATCTAGAGTTCGGAGAACTCTATTTTTCCTTGTTTTTCTTGAAGGCCTCCAAAATCTAGCCAATTCCATCTTCATCTAATTTTTTGACATTTTCCCATCGGTCATTGATGACCCTAAACTGTTCCTCAATATCTTTGGCCCCATCTTAGAATTCTGCAACTATCTTTACTGTATCATGAGCCCAGAGCATCATTTTAGATAATCTTGACAATTTTCCTCCATCGAAATCTCTGGTCGACTGGTACCAGGATTCCATTAGCTCGTCAAATTTACTGAGTACAAAAATCTTTCGGGGCACAAGTCCCAGTAGTGAAGGGATCAAATTTTGAAACCCTTGATATGAACACCATGTATAAATCCAAAGAATTCTAAACTCTTGGGATCCTATTCTTTAGGGCCACTACCAATTTATTTCTTACCTCAATTTTGAGGCCAAGTCTAGAGTGCTGGGCCTGGACAAACCCAAAGGGATCTTCTCCCAAAATTCTCATTTCTATAATAGCCTCCTCCCCAAAATTTATTATTTCTCCCAATTTGGACCTCCACTCCTCATACTTTTCTATGTCCTTTTCCCACAAGACGATGGCACAGTTCACCTGGCCCACAAGATTGCTAACCTGTTAAAGGTTCGGGAGTGTCGCTACCAGGAATTGCCTTATGGCTTTGATTTTCTCAATAATCCACCCATCTATAACCTGTGCCTTCTTTTTCATGGCCCTTAGAGCATCCATGTCACCCTGTGGGAGTGGTGTTCTGGAGGTGGAGGCTTCTATATGAACCTCGGCCAGTGGTTGTGTTAGTTCCATGAGAAGTCCAAGGAGATTTTCATTCTTTTCTCTTTCCTCTTTCAGCTTTTGCACCTTCTTGTCATACCGAGCCTCAACTGCCCGAGTAGCTTCCTTTAACAGGTCCACTTCACCCTATTTATCTCTCCTCCCCAGAGGAACCTATGTGACTGTATAATCTTTAGCCCTTACTATTGCCGCATCTGTATCTGGGGGGAGGTGTTGCAACTATTACAACTTTACTTCCTCCTAGACCGGTCCAGAGGGTATGGATGGTCCGGGCCTTCTTAGTATTTTGAGCCTCTATATTTTGGGCCATCATTTTGGCCAAGGAAAGGAGAGCACTTGCTACTGTCTGGGTCTTTATTTTTCTAGATTCCACTAGCCATTGTGGCGGTTGGGGCAGTCTTGCTGCTAAGGCCTAGGAATCAGGAACTTCTTCAGGGTTTGGTGGTGTTTCCCCAGTATCCATGGTTGTATCTGGCTCTTTCTCTTGTTCCCTAGGGTTTCCTGTGTCTTCTGCCCTAGTGGCATTATCATCTATGGTGTCGGTATCCACATTTCTGGGGTTATCCCCATCATCTTTTTGTTGTTCTTCTTCTTCGGCACCATCCACCGAGACATCCTTCTCTATGGGCACATCTTCTAGAGAGGCTAGAGGTGTCTGGCCAAGATTTGATTTTTGGGCCATAAAGACTACCTCACTGAATGTCGCACTCCAGGGAATTTGATCACCTGGAGTAACTAGAGGCACTTAGAGCATGACGATTGGGGATACGGTTGATCCCAAAGGTCTAAGTTCCCCAGCCATTGTCAACTTCTCATCTTGTGCTTGCCTTAGTTCTGTCTCGATCCCCTGGATTGTTGTTTCTTCCACATCTAGTGGATTTTCTTGTGTTTCTTCTCGTTCTTTCTCTTTTTCCTGCTCATTTTATTGCTCCTGTACCTCCTTTTTTGGTGACACCTCTTCTTGTGCATCTATCTCCTCCACCACCTTTACCATATGGGTCTGTAAGTTCACCAGATCTTCCATCTGGAAGAGATCATTGAAATCATCGTGTGGAGGGGAAACTGTCGGAGGATCCTCTGGCTCAGGAGAAGAGGGGATGAGTTCCACTTGGGGAATGTTAGGCATTTTGGGGCTTGCATCTGTGCTTGGGGGAGGATCCACCCTTTGCTTCTTTCTTCTTAATTGTAATGGGTCCCTAACATCCAGAATGTCTACAGATTCCACTTCAGCCTCCGTCTGTTGGCACAATAGTGTTTCTAGTGAAGGGGATCCGAGAGGGCAGATCCCACTGGAGTAACTAGAAGACCACAAGAAAGCTGGGTGCTTAGTTTTTGGCTTATATGTCAGGACACCTCCAGTTGAACATCAAATTGCTCCAAAATTGAGAGCAGATCCAGGGGTGGAACTTGAGTTGGGGTGCTCTCCTTTTCTTTCCCCTTATCTTTACTTGTCCCCATGGCTCCAGAGGTCAAAGTAGACCCTTGCAAAATTGGACCCCTATAGGTGCTCCTCTTGCACACTTGTGCAAAGTAGTCATGACTATTTTGTATGACACTCTGCTTATGTCCTCAATTGTCAAACTCTCTAGGGTGTCCCAATCCACGGGAGGGAGATCCATCTTATCGATCCCCTATGCCTTGTACGTTGGGTCTTCTAGAGGCCCACTATCTAAAAAATATTTTAGAAAGGTCTGAAGATCGAGGCTCTTCATCATCCCTTTGGACATCCGTGAGTGTTGCCAGGCTTGAAGGTTGAAACCATCCTATAAAACTACCCATAAATCTTCAATGTGAAGTTCATGTGATGTGGACGTCTGGGGAAGTCTCGTACTTATCTTACCATCTAGATCAAAATTGTTTCTTGCTAAGTGGAACTCTACCAGTCCCAGACTCTTCAACTCATTATTATCTTCCTTGGCTGTTGCGAGACTGCAAAAATAGTTCCCATAAATGATGGGGAACAGAATGGAGGTAACCATCTTCAATGCAAAGAATACATGAAGTTCCAAGATTTTCCTGTAGAACTCCAAAAGAATAATCCTATCCCCACAATGCCTGGGGAGTAGGTAGGGCTTCCCAGAGAACCTGGTCACCTGAATGTAAGAATTTTGTTGAAACTAAATAAAATAATTATCGTATGTACTCACCAAGGTCATTTATTCCTTGGACAATCATTACCCAGAATCCCAAGTAAGTGTCAAAATGTTGTGGTAAATGAACATTTTATTTACCCTACAAAAATTGGGGAAGTTGGCTTCCCATTGGATCTGGGGATAATGTTCACACGGGACATGCTGGCTGGGCCCATTCCCAAGAATGATCACTATCTACAAACCTTGGAGAGTGGGTATCTATTGTGCTAGTGCCCCTAACACATATAAGGTCATGTGGAACCTCAAATTTTGGAGGATGTTCTTCAATTGGAAGTCCACGTGATTGGCGATAATGGTTGCCCAGTCGAAGGTCTGACTGTGAGTGGTGATGCATTATAAGAAATAATACATCCATGCTGAAAAGTCCCTAGCATGGGGTTCTACAAAGAGCCTACACAAAAATATGATCCCTGCCTGTATGCATTCCTTGAAATCTCCGCAGGGGATCTCTAGCTTCATTTTATTGTAGTCCCTCCTCGGGGACTTTAACCAGTGAGAATTGAGATTTTTTTAGGCAAGAAGGGGGATGTTCTCAAACTCCTTCAGTGTTGTAGACTGAGAGATAACAGTAGAACCTCTGAATTGGGGGATCCCTAGTCCTGAAGCAAAGGTGGCAGCATTAAGATTAACAATGGTCACTGGGTAGTTCAATGGTAGGGAATCAGCAAGAAAAACAACCTAGGTGGGGGCGTTGTAGTGCTTTTCTAGTTGGAGGATCAGCTCTAGTGCTTGCATCAAGCAGGGGAAACAAGAAGCTTTGATAATGTCAAAGGTGGCCACATTCTTTTCCATATCATCTCTGGCAGATCTCTGTTGATACATTGTCTGGACAAGGCCCTGTAGTTTTTCCCATAGTCTGGCCTCTGTGTCGGTGGTATCTTGGAGTTTGGAATCCACTTTGAAGCCCACAAGGACACCATCCCTTGGGTATTTGGGTGTCAATGGGAGCTTGGCCAGCAACTTTTCTACCTTCGTCTTAGTGGCTGCCTGAGTGGAGGTAGTCAGAAGCTCCAGACTTCCAGGAGGATTTGTTACTTCAGACATTGTTCCTTGGATAATCCACAACCTACAAGACCAGACAACCGTTAATACATGTGATAAAGTATAGAGCAATTTTATATACTTTGGAGAGTTCACCAAAATTACTCACCTATTGTCAAAAGAAATAAGCTCACATCAAAATCCCAAAAAAATAATAACTAACAACTTACATGGAATCTGATCGACACCCAGAGGTTTTGGGGTATTGGTTTATGTGAAAAAATGGGATGAAGGCCCAAGGAATTTTTAGCACCCAGAGAAACTAGTCATTATCAAAGTGACCGGGCAGTGAGCCATACTGGGCTAACATGGTTTGTCATGTGGTCATACAATAAATGGCATAATGGCACTTAATAGTGACAGATGGGTTGACATGAGTGAATTGAATGCCAGATGGGATGGTTTTGAATGCTCATGCCTAGGGGAAATTAATCCTACCGTCAATGGTGAAGTGATGGAGGACAGATAAAACCACCATAGCTCAAACATGCAAGGTGTCAAGTTCAAACCAGGTGGACACCATGTGATTGAGATCGAAACCTGAGTTATACAATATAGAGAGCGCGATGAACTCACTATAGGAAGGGTCATCAAAACAATGTACAGATCGATATATAGACCAAATTCATAGGGGAAGCCAAAGAATGGAAAAGTTTATAGGAAACAACCCTATCCTACAGCCTATTTACAATTTACAGAGAAACTATGACAATTTACAAATAAATTACACCTACTTACAGAATCTATAGGAATGTACACTATTTATAGGGAAGAAAAAAATGCAAGGAAGGTAGACAACCTTCCTACGGAGCCATCCCACCAACGGGAGGCGATGAAAAACTAGAAGACACTGCACACAAAGACAAAAATAAGACCAGAAAGGGAAGAACAAAGAAAAAGCAGAATGAAGCAAAATAAAGAGAACCAGAAGGGAGCCGAATGACCTACCTTAACACTAGGAAATGTGGGAGGAGGAGCACGTGAGGTGCTCTACAAACCAGGAAGCTTTCACAGACCATGAACACCTACAACCTTGTAGGGAAGCCAAAAATTGCACAAACTCGAATATCAACTCAACTGCAAAGCACCGTTAAACCTTCCAAAGCCAATCGCACTTAATCACAAATTCTCTCTAATCACTCTTAATCGCTCTAGGTAATCATGTTCATGGTAAATGTGAAAGTGACAATTGAAACTATATTTATAACCCTAGGGTAAAAACATACTACCTCCTTCCGCAACTCCTGAGAAAAGGAAAACCTCCAGACTCCGGGCCCAGAGATCCCCTGCATCCATGCCCTCTAACAAAAGAATAAGTGGTAATAGGGAACCTCAAAGTCTAGAATCCAGCTGGCATAGAAACAAAAACACTCCAGGAGTGGGTCCTGAAGGAAGAGAAACAAAAAGGAAAAGAAAACAACCCCGCGGAAGCAAAGGCTGGAAGAAAACAAAAGAAAAAAGGAACAAGGCAAAAAGCAAAAAGGGGGATGCAACATTTGCTCAAATACATTCCACCACCACATCACAGTCCACAACCTCTATACATCTCATCACCTAAATACGTTCCACAACCTTAGTATTTTCCATAGCCTCTGCATGTGTTTCAACCTAAGTATACTCCATAGTCTTAGTACGTTCCACCACATGTACCTATGACATACACGAACATGAGTTGTAGGCCCTCATACAACCATGCACCATCTTTTAATAGTGGAGCAACATTTTTTGATCCTAATGTGGTTTCATCTACACCGATCCCATTGAAGCCTTTGCTCAATAGCTCCAAATACTCTAGCAATAGGTCATTAACTTGGAAAAAAACACTCCTAAGAGGTCTTACACCATAGTTGATCTTAATCCTTATCCATTTGATAGTACATTTCACATGTCGCCTTTTCCACACAATTTTGAGATGCCTAAAATTTGACAAATATAAGGAAAAGGGTGATCCCCAAGACTATACACGTGAATTTTCTATGACTTGCATAGAAGTGGCCTATGATGACACCTACCCGGTGATAATTTGTCCATGTAGTCTTGGTGGGTCATCAATGGAATGTTTTTCTAGACTTCTCTAGGGATACAATCCTGGAATAAACTATTTGAAAATTTCATATCCCACTATTCATGTAACATTGTCATGGAAATAACATTAATGGAACTCTACACTACCAAGCAAAACAATAGTGAGAACTTTGCCTCATTCTTACAATGTTGGAGAAATGTTGCATTCAAGGCATCTTTCTATGTACCTATGAAAGAGAATATTTATATGTTCATCAAAAATTGTCAACTAGACATGATGTACAAACTAAACTCCCAACGAATCAAGACCTTTGAAGAGCTAGTTGAACAAGGGCTAAAGGCAGAGAGATCCCTCACCTTGAAGGGAGTCGTCAAGAAAGAGACTAGTAATTAAACATCTTATGACAAGTCAAAATAATGGTCCAAAAACAAAAATGTGACAAACAATCGCATTATTGATGCAAAAGTATCCCAACTAGTCATGCACATACAATCACCACTAGCACTATCCCAACAAATGCAATCAACACACATTGTCCAAAAATTTAATAATGCAGACACAGAAAATTAGGTAGTTAACTAGATCTCCCAACAAAGTTCTACAAGAAGGACCATTACTCCACCTCAATACTTTACACCTATTGCAAAACCTCTTGAAAAAGTTCTTGAGAAATTACTACAATATCATTTAGTGACTTTACCTAAGATCAAACATTACGAAGGTACTATAAAACCAACATGGTGGAACAACAATGCTTATTATGACTATCATAGAACTAAGGGACATAAGAGATAAAATTGCATGCAACTAAAGCATATTGTCCAAGATTTCATTGATCGTGATGAAATAGAAGATATTGCAAATAGCCACCACCAATCAAGATCACAAAATATTCACAAAGCCACTAATGAATCATGGAAAAGGTATGGCATTCACGTGCAGACATGAAAACAAAGAAAGATTCACTAATATCAAACCAAATCCCAATCTGACCATAAACACCATTATTATCCAAGGTCCAGACACCAGTATTGTTGTTTCTACCCATCGCTCTAAAATCATAGTGCAAGGAGCCCCGTCAAAATATGTAGTACCAAATAAGTTGTCCAACCCACCATCAAGTCAGTACAACCTCTTAGATCATCTGAAGAATACCTTAGCACAAATTTTCATCTATTAGTTACTTCACATTTTCCCAAATCATAAAGCATCCTTAGATACAGCTTTGTAGTAGTCCTCTATTCCAAAATGTATTAATGTTGATGAATTCCAAGCCATGGTGAGAAATTTATCCATGCAGCATCATGTTTCCTTCACTAAGAAAGATATTCCAGCCCATAAACCATCTCAAAATGATCCTTTGCATCTTTAATTCATTGACCACCTTCATAAAATTAGACAAGTCTTGATATATGGAAGAGTGGGTCTAAATATATGCACCCTAAAATTGGTAAAAGCACTAGACTACTTTGACAGTTGTGTAGATGTTTCCAAAAAAATTATAATAAGAGCATACGATAATGAAGAGAATCCTTCTCGAGGTGGCATAAGCCTCCCTATCAGACTGGGTACCGCAAAACAAGACATGACATTCCAAGTATTGGACCTACATTTGGGTTACAATATGCTCTTGGGATGACTGTGGATCCATTCCATGCAAGTTGTACCATCTACTTATCATCAATGCTTAAATTTTCCTCATGATGGATTGAGATCATCGTTCCTGGTGATAGAGATCCTTTTCTTTACTACACAAACCTTAGAGGAGTTATTTCTAATCAAGTAACCCAACAATCAAGAGGCATTTTCTACCTCCTTATCTCAAAACATAGATTGTGCAGATCTGGCTAAATCAATAGAGGAACCTATGTCAGATCTTTAAATCCAAGTAAAGTAAAAAGAATGTGGAGAATATACCTGTGCAGACTTCTTTTGTGTAGGTAAGCTACTGATCTCGCCCCATTCATATGGAAATCTTAAACACCCTCTTCAAAGAAAGCAAAATATAACACTTATCCATCCACCGAAAGTGTTTATAAGATGGGAAGATATTCACGAAGAGATCGTTGAAGACAAATTATCATCTTGGTTGTATACAAATGAAGAACCCCCTGAGATCAAAATTTCAGTATACGAATATAGATGGGGGTACACCATTTTCCAAAAAAAGGGTACAATGGACAATATAGATTATGAAAAAATGAACAAGGAAGATTCGATCCAATTGTACCAACCCAAAACTTGAAGCATCGCAGCTTAGGTTATAGACCACCAACAGAAGGCATTACAAATATCTTGCTACCATCTAATATTAACACTTGTGTTTATGATGAAGTTGATACATTTGAGGAACTCCATTTAGACACATAGTCAAATGACTATGAATGGGATTCCTCGCACACCACTATCACCCTACATCTTAATACTTCCATTGTCTTCAACTCTCTTTACAAGAGAGGCCCACAAATCACCAAGTTTGGATTGAGGAATTTCAAAAATGATCATAACCTTCATCCTCATCCTCATCTAAAACTCATGAATTAGTGTCTAAATCATATGTTTATACCTTTACCAAGCTCCCAATTTCATCCTTCCAAACTAAAGATAGCATAGCTTTAGTTTACCCTGACCTTATCGACTGGGAACAACAAAATCCACTAACCATTGACATTTTTTAGAATGATGAAGCTATTGCTGAATTCTTCAGAATAAGACAAGGGATACCTATGGGACACCAAAAAGTAGGATTAAAAATTGAATTGGATAAAACAACATACTTTGGGGAGTTATATCAGTCCTCTAGTCATAAAATTAAAAAAGAAAATATAAGGCTATTAGGTGAAAACCAAAAGGCACCTTCTAGCTGCAAAATAGTAAAAAAAAAGATGTATCTGAGGGTGAAAACCTCTTTAAGGTGATCAAGGATGGAGAGATTGATATACTTCCCACTACAGAATAAAAATCATCGTTTCTAGTAGAAAAAACAACAACTATCAACATTGGCATGACAGAAACACAAAGGATAATCCACTTAGTCGAATCATTAACATCGGAAGAAAAAGAACAGTTTATTCATTTCTTTAAGGATGGAAAAATCAAATTTTCTTGGTCATACTCTAACATGCCTATATTATTTCCAGAATTAGTCCTACATAATTTTCCACTAAAACTGGGGGAAAATTCATACAAATAGAAGTTTCACAAGATGCGTCCTAAAATTGTATTGTTGGTCAAAGTAGAATTGAAGAAACTACTGGGCACAAGATTTGTCATACCTATTTATTATGTCAATTGGATATTCAATCTAGTAATTATATCTAAATCTTGTGGATTCATTATAATTTGTACTAAATTCAAAGACCTAAATTTGGCTTGTCTAAGGGATGACTTCCCCTTGTTGAACATTGACATAATCATTGATCTCACTTCAAGGTATAAAATGCTATCACTAATGGATAGTTTCTCCCGATATAATCATATCATGATTGCACTAGAAGATCAACACAAAACAACTTTCACTTGTGCATGGGATACTTATTGTTGGTGTGTTATTCTCTTTGGTCTAAAAAACATCAGTGCCACATATCATAGAGAAGTGACAACTATCTTTCATGAAATGATGCATATCACAATGGAAGACTATGTTGACGACATATTGGCAAAATCCCTGGAAAAAATCTACATCTATCAGTAGTAGGTCCAGTCTTTGACATAATCTAGGAATACAAGTTATGGTTAAACCCAATGAAGTGTGTATTTTGGGTCACAACAAGAAAGTTCTTAGGATTCATTGTTTCCCACAGAGGAATAGAGATTGATCCTGAAAAAAGTTCAAGAAATTATTAATATGCCTCCACCAACAACTCTAAAGAATTTTAGAAGTCTACAGGGAAGGCTACAATTAGTAAAATGATTCATTTCATAGCTAGCTGTGTTGGTACTCTCAAATTTGGCACAAATTTGGAGTGACCATTAGAAATTTTCTTTAAGGCAAGGTGAGTACCCCTGAAATTTTTTGTGAGAAGGCTTAGTTTGAATGCTTATAGAGGGCACCCTGATTATATTCATGATATACCACTTGGGAAGGGGGTTCAACACCTTTATTTTGACATATGCAGTAGGTTCCAGCTCCTAAATTTCAAATCTGACATGTTTAGGGAGTAGTCATTTTGAGGTGTTCACTTAAATATGCATTTTCACCTAAGTGTCACTTTGTTGTAACAAGCCTACTTTGCATTTGAATATCTTGCATATTTTTAGGTTTCATGGGTCACTATTTTGGGAATTTTTTATATGTGTGTTAGAGAGATTATGTTTTAAATCCTAAGTCATTTTGAATCCATTTGATAAGTTTTCAGTTTCCCCAAAGTTGGCCTTGCAAAACTGTCTTGTTTCTCTGTTGTGCCTAGATTGCTGAATAGCCTACTTTGAGGTCTTCCAAGATGTATCCAGTTGAATGCCCTACATAATTGAGTTTTCCCCTATGTTACAAACATGAAAATGTACCGATCTAAATAATCTTATCCCTTGGCCAATCTATTTGTCCACTTTCCCAGCTTGATTCCAAATCCAAATTCTGCATATTCAGTGATCTTAAAATCAGAAAAGTTGTAAGGTGCTAACTTTGCAGATTAATGTTAATCAATCAGTTCACCTTTAGTGCAAGTTATTTTAATATTCATGTTCCATAAGTGAAGGTTAATCAATCTCTAGAGGTTCATATTCTGAAGGTTCATCTTGATGACTTTATGATTTCAATTTCAAAGGCAATTTGTGCAGTTTGACAGTGTAAAGCAGAATTAGAGTAAATAGAATGGTCATTTTCTGAGAGTTGTTTTCAAGAACCAATTGTGGAATCATTCTCATGGAATTTAATTGTACTACTTCATCTGATGGTGAAGTCTTAGATTATACCTTTTTAATCTTTCAATGACTGATCTGGATGAAGTTTATGTTGATTCAGCATTTTGCGCTTACACTGTTTTTCTGAATTGCTAAGTTTGAACAGTTACATCTTGTACACGAGGATAAATTCAGAGAATAAATTTTGCATGAGTATATGATGTGGATAAATTAGTCATTCTTCCAAGTGATAGATCTTCAGGAGTTGATATGATGTCTTTTCAAATTGCAACTTGGGCAGGGTTTGTATTAGTTTGAATATGTCTAATTGCAGAATAATTGAAGTAGCCAGATTTGAATATTATTATCTTGAACCCCTAATGCTTTCAAGTAAATCCAATTGGTGACCATGCTTAGATGTTGGAAATGAGAAGGTATTTTAGACTGCATGATTCTGGGAGGATTTTTGATCAGTTTTCAAAGCTGACTTCAGAGGCCATTTGTTGTTTGCTGGACCAATTTGTGGTGCTATACATATCAGTTTTAAATGATTGTCGGTTCAGTATTTCATTTCTAGTTGCACATCAGGTTTTATTTTGGGAGAACAAAGAGGTTTATTTATGAAGTGGTGATGGTTCCTCTATTAAATAATTATGCAAAAGCCTGGAGTGCACTGAATGAGTATGTGGATAGTACTTAAAATGCTATTCAGCAATGCGCCTATCAAATAATGTTTCTATTTCTTCAAGTATTTGCATTCAAAATTATAATAATCCATGAGGAAGATATGTTGGAAATAGGGGCTCATGTTTATATAGTCGATGTTGAGTTAACTAAATACATCACAGAGTTTTATAAATATGTGGAAGTAGGCACACAAATTTTGAAGTATATCAGATTTGTGCAATTAGTAGTTGGAACTAAAGAAACAACCAGCACAATATATATGGGAGTATTAAGCATTTCATGGAGGTGTTGTGTTAAATTGGAGGAGGCATTCTATGCAAGATAGCTTTAATGGGTTTCTTTCAAATGCATAAGATGGCATGCATAGTGAATGTTGGAGTACATTGTTGAAGAGACTTTGCGCAGGGTAAATAAAGGGAGAATGCAATGTCTGCACAATATGGAGATGGAAGATGTTTTAAAACATTTTAAAACAGAAAATGTATTGCCAACACAATATAAATTGGAGACTCTGCCAAGATGTGATGGAGAAAATAAAATAATTTTCAAACATTTAAAACAATACAGGTAGATTGCGCAGCATATGGTGGACTTTCTTAAAGGATTTTTTAAAAAAAAACAAATGTTATTGCTAAATGTTGTCCAAGCTTTGCGCAAAATACAAAGGAGGCAGAGTAGTTTGAAAAAGTAATGCAAAAAGGTCGTTGCCAAACTCAGCGCAGGATATTGAAGGAAGAAGTTAAAACATTTGACAAATCAAATACTACAGGAAAATTGCACATTGGAAGTAAATTTAAAACCTTTGCAAATGACACATTGTGGATGGCCCCCCAGAAAATTACACAGATTTAAAACCAATAAAAACTAGCAAATGTAATTTAAAAGCATTTAGAGGAGGCATAAGAGAACATTTATAAATTTTAAGCAGTTGCAAAATGAAAAGAGTAGCCAGTGCGGTATTTAAGGGACATGTTTAAACATTTACAAATTTGTAGATGTATTTGCAAAAAAAAAACATAGCAGAACACCGATGCCTATGCAGGTATCAAAGAGGGCATTTTAAAAATATATAAATGTTTATGAAATACACCAAAGAGGAGGTTTTGTTTGGTTTATGGTGTGTCATGGAGCCTCAGCATGGAGTTTGTAACATTAAAAAATGCAAAAAATAGCAGAACAACATGTTGAAACCAGAGAATGAAGAGAGTTTTTTAAAATGTTTTTAAGTTAAAATTGCAAAAGTGAATCCATAGGAAGGGATGCCCATCATTATGGAAGATATTTGAGGTCTTAACCAGCAAGAAGATATGGCCATTGGTGAGGAGCACTTGGAGGAAGTCTCAGAAAGCTTGAAAAAATACACAGAGATTTATCCCACATGCATGGGGCTGCAAAATGTTTTAGTATTTATATACTAAAGCACTTACATTATAATGTGAAGAAAGAACCAAGAGTTCATTTGGTGGGCCTCTTAGCTGGACAGATTAAGTGCACGGTGGGCCCCATTATTTTGGAGTAAAAATGCATAATGCTTTAAAATATTCAAAAACTTAGTCCCACATTGCCCCCAAAATGGCCAAATGAGATGTTTAAAAGGAAAGAGGCAAACATAAGTAAATGTGAAGAAGAGAAGGAGGCTCTCTTCATGTGCATGTTCAGGCAACCTATGCATTGGGATACATTCTCGGAGGATAGTTGGCGGTGCATTGGGAAGTGTGCATAAGTGATTAGGAAGAAATTTTGTTGACGGGTCGCGCCGATGGTGATGAGGTAGATGTGACACGTGGAGGCTAGTTGTGAAGTCATGTGAAGATAACCATCATGACAAGGAGATAACCGCCAATCGCGTGGTCGCCAGACATAAAATGCTAAGTTCCAAACATCATGAGACTTAGAGACAAGGTGGTCGCGAGGTAGAGGTCTCCAGATCTAACCAGGGTTAGCAGAATTCATCAGAGACTTAAAGACTACATGGTGTAGGCTAACCATAGTTAAAGTGTGGTTAGGTGAGATCTAGAGACTTGGAGACTAACGTAGTCTCCAAATCTCCCAAAAAACCCATGGTTAAGAAAATGATCCTGAAACTTAGAGACTAAGTTAGTATCCAAGTCTCCAGATAGACTCGAGATTAAGAAAAATATCAAGAGATATACAGACTGCTTAGTCGCGGAGTCTCCCGATGAGTAGGGGTTAAAGGTGAGTTAAGAAATCAGTAAAAAGTAGTGAATCAGTATGTGTCAAGTGTCAAAATCTGGTAGCTTCTGGGGTTAAAAGGCATAAAATTAAGATTTCAAGGAATTTAAGTATTGTGCAAAGTTTTAAAGGTTTAAATGTATAGTTTGGTGCAATATTTTATTTAGCAAAGTATTTGAAGATGCATTTCAAGACATGTTGCAGACACATAGGAAATCAGATTTTTATAGAATGAAAGCAAATTTGGATAGAATGAAGATCAAATTATGAAGATCAGATTTGCATAGAAGAAAGAGACAAATGCACATATATTTTATTTCAAGAATCAGATTTTCATAGGCTTTCCTGGAGGTTTTTGAACCAAGAATGAAATCATATTTTCTTAGTTTTCAAAGATATTTTCTCAGATGAATGAAATCAAATATTTTGCAGATAATGATCAGATTAGAAAGTTTTTTTCAGAGATAGATGAAAATCAGATTTCAAGATCAGATTTTGAGAAGATAAACTTTAATATGCATTCCCGAGGAGTTTGAGAAGACAAATAGAATCAGACTTTGAAGAGGCACTTAGACAGTGAAATCAGATTTCTTTATGGAATCAAGTTTTAAAAAGACAAAATGAAGTCATATTTTTTAAGAAAAGTCACTGATGGAGATCTATTTTTAGAGGAGAACAAAAGGATAAATAAAATATTAGATTTGCAAGAGGACAGGTGTGAATCAAACAGATATATTAGGGTTCCTCTTCTTCTCTTATTTATTTCCCTCTTCTCCCTGTTGGAGGGGTTGTTGTTGCTGCTCTATTTTTGGGGGCTCTGAGCCTGTTCAGTCTCCTCAAAATTTTGAGAGCAGGTCCCAAGTTGTAGAAATTTTACTGCAAGGAAGATTCTAAATTTTGTTTATTCTCTTGAGCTTCTTGTTTGGATGTATTGAAACAAAGCATATTAATAAAATACAGTGCAGTTCCTATTCTATATTGTTCTGTCTCTTTATATTTTGTTTATGCTCTTGTATGTTTTTTTTGTAAGGCATCTAAAACATATCGGTTATAAGGTAACTTGTCTAATTACTTGTGATTTTCTTCCAAGGAAAGAACTAAGTTTCTCAAGTAATTTCAGAGAGAAAAACAATGTTGTAAGGATTTGATGCAATGATATAGAAGTGATAAGATAGTTTGTAAGGCATTCAATCTGAGTTGCATAAAGTTTGTAAGGCATTCTATGGTATTTCCTCGATTTGTTTCTGTGGATTTATATTTTCATTGACTCTTTGCCCAAGGAATAGGCATTGGTCTAGGATTTGATAAGCAGTGATTTCTTCATCCAATAACATCAATCAAATATACTTCAATTACTAAAAAAACATAAGATGAATTCAAGTGGATTGTGTCACCCAGAGACAATTCAGTTTTCTGATTCCTTCATGAGAGAATTAAAAGGTTAGCCTTCCTTGAGTTCAAACTCAGAAAAAGAAGAAGGATGAACATCCTTATGCACTGTTATTTGTTATTAGAGTCATAGTTTTCCTTGCCAAGCACTATTTTAGATTGTTTTCAAGTCATTTGAAGAGTGGTATTTTATTGATGTGATCAGAAACATAATAACATAGCAATGAAGACCCTATCCACCATTTGAAGTTTACTTGAAACATAGTAAATTATCTAGGCAATACCCGCCTGAGTCCTATGGAGCTCAAAGAAGAAGGAGGATATTATCCAATCCTCATCAATTAGAATTTATCTTGCATTATTTAAGAGTGTATGGTCTAAGAATCAAGCATATCATTTTATCAAAGTTTGTTTCTGCAAGAAAAAGTGCTAACAAATTGGCGACTCTACTGGGGAAGCCATTGAAGTCATAGACCCATATTCTACAAAGAAACATATTCCTCAAACTTTTGTAAAAGGGTCAAGTTTGTTCTGTTTGTCATTGCAAAGTGTCTGAAAGTCTAAATTCTAAATTCTTGAAGAAACACCTATACAATCTCACATGTGGTGAGTGGTGACTCTGAGTTCTCTGATTTGCACCAGTGTGCAAGTTTGAAAAAAGACTACTAAGAAGGTGGATTTGCAGTGATAGAGGCAACAGATATTTGGGATTTTATAACTGAGATACAGTAAAGAGAGGAATAAAAAAAGAGACCCTATATTGGAGGTGTGTGAAATTTGTTGATTTGAAGAAGGTCGGAGTGGGGTAAAGAGATCTCAGCTGAATTCAAATCTTTTCCTCTGCAAAGAGTTGGCGGCTCTAGAAAGTTTTGAGGGTGATTTGCAGGTGACTTCAAATCAAATAATTTGCAGCAACTTTATTCATACTCCAGGTATTTTTATTTTCATTAGATAAAGTCTTTTGTTCCATGAAAATTAGTTATTGCATATGTTTCCCTATTAAGTGGTCAGCACTAGTTAAGAGGGAAGAGAGAGGTAGTTTGTAGTTATTCTTCCTACTGAGATGTCACAACTATATTGGGTTAGGTTGTGTAATGCTATAAATTTTGAAGGTATCCCTGGATACCCAAATCCTATTATGATAATAGTCAGGGATTGTTTTCTTAAATTTACTGGCCAGGGTGAGAAATCAGCTAAGGAACATATAAAAAGGTTTGTCGATTTAATAGATGATCATGACATCACACGTGAGGATGTACTAATGAACCTCTTTGCGATATCTCTAGTTGAAGATGCTAGGGAATTTTTTAAGGAATTACCTCATGGTTCAATAGGATCTATGGTTGCACTAGAAGATTGTTTTGTTGAGCAGTATGGTAATGGGGAGGATAGTGATTATCATGACATGTCTAAATCTGAAAACCCTTTACCAAAACTTGAACTTGTTAGTGCAGAAACAGAGGTGATAAGATAAAAGATTCAAGGGTTGTTAAAACATTACAAGAAAATATGAGAAGAAATGAGGGTGAGTCTCAATATGATTTCTACATGAGGTTTACTACTAAGATTGAGGAGTATAATATCCCTTTCTATCCTCAGGAGTTTGTTTGGGAAAATTTGTTTGTTGAACTTTTTTTTCCTGATTCTATAAATTTGCCAAGCTCTCAGAGGGTGGACATTATTTGGAATACTATGCAATGGATAGAGCATGTAGAAAATTTCTCTTCCAAAGACATATCTGAAGTTGAAACTAGTGATATTGAATCTGAAAATGTTGAAGATGTTGAATATGAATCTAGTTATGCTGATGAAGCTGAGTCTAGTGATATTAAATCTAGTTATTATGATTATGATGATGAGTATACTTATGCTAAAGGTTTTTCTAATTCTGATGCTAATGATGAACTTTGTGAGCAGCAAGATGGTGAAAATGTTTCGTGTGGACAACAAGATGATAACTATGATGCGGATGTAAGTGTCTATAGTGATTTCTTTGCACAAGATGATATGGTCTGAGAGATCTCACTCCATGAATCTAATGAGGAAGAAATTTGCAGCATCAAGCAAGAAGCTAATGAGGATAAACAACATTTTCAATCCTTGCTAAGTAGTGAGCAAATCTCAGATTTTTTAATTGTTGATTTTCATAGGTATGTATCAGAAAATGATTCTCAAACTTCATGCCCTATGGATATAAGTTTTGATATTGATGACATTTCTGAAGGTATGAAAAATCTTTATGAAGATGCTGATTGTGAATGTGTTTCAGAGATGAGTATAAATGATGATACTTGTTCACTTCATAGTGAACAAATTTCAGAATTGTTGTCTTATGAATATCTCATATTTTCAGGGCAAGATAGACTTGAATCTCAACACTTCACACACATCGAGTTTGATAATGAATACATATTAGATTGTCAGAATGTTGATACTTATATTTATGATTTTCCTTGTACTCCTATGTCACTAAGCCACAATTAGATTGAGTATGACATGTCAGATAATGAAAGCCTCAATGTTGTTTTAGATTTAAAGAATGAAGAGACTCCAGATATCATTTTGGGCACTCATTGGGATAGTTGTCTAGATTTTAAATATTTTTCAGATTCTGAATTTTACAATGAACAATTAAGGGATAGTATCTCAGTTGCTCAAAATTCACATGTCTGTGATGAATGTGTTAATGTTTTCCCTCCCACACACCTGCAAGTTTTAGGTTTGAATAATGCTGATAATTTGTAGGAAGGTATTTATAAAGATTCTAATATGGATATACAAGCTATTGTCAAGATTCAGGATAGTAATCCATGTGAGAAAAGGAGTATAGATTATGATATGGGATTACCATTGTTTGATAGTGAAGATGCTGAATCTTGCTCTTTTGATTTATCTCTTCTTGCAGAAAGTCAAAACCATTTGCATAAGATCCATGAAGTCTATGATGAACTTAACTGTGATGTTCCTCATATTGTTTTTCCCTGTCCTTTGAAGGATGAACTAGATCATATCCCAAGCGGTGAATGTTTTCAGTATTTGCATAAGGTTCAGCATGCTGATTTTTTCTTTAATGTGAAACCTACTGTTGTGGATGGATATAATAATACTAACCCAAGCAACCTGGTACATTCTAAGTATTTTATTTTCTAGTCAAAAGGTGATTTTCATAGATGTGGCATTAAGTCAAGTATTGATAATTATTGCATTGAATCTCAGGTTTTGGTACCTAATGAATGCATCATGCATATGCCACATACTTTTCAGAATTGGTATCATTTCCATTTTAGCTCTCAAGTTTATTATGATGAAATTGTTTGTCTTGAGCTAATGGATAATGGAAATAAGATAGGTCAGATGCATGGAAGTGATCATTTCAGCTTATCTCTGATTTATGAAGATGAAAATCAGATGTATGACAGAGGTAAGAATTGATTTCAGTTGTGGGGATTTGGGCCTCTTGTAAATAAATTACATATTGTAAAGTTGCTTTCCCTTTCAGTTGTGTGGAGTGTTTTCTTTCAGTAAGAGGTTTCCCCATTTTTTGAGAAGAGATAAGAGTTTTGAGAGATGTAAGTGAAAAGAGATAAAATCTGATTTAAATTTTGAGGCGGTCTGCTTCTACCATGAAATTCTAAATTTCTCAGCATGCCCGCATGGGGAATGCATCCATAGTTAGAGCCACTATTGGTACTCTCAAATTTGGCACAAATTTGGAGACCATTAGAAATTTTTTATAAGGCAAGGTGAGTACCCCTGAAATATTTTGTGAGAAGGCTTAGTTTGAATGCTTATAGAGGGCACCCTGATGATTTTCATGTTATACCACTTGGGAAGGGGGTTCAACACCTTTCATTTGACATATGTAGTAGGTTCCATCTCCTAAATTTCAAATCTGACATGTTTAGGGAGTAGTCATTTTGAGATGTTCACTTAAATCAGCATTTTTGCCTAAGTGTCACTTTGTTGTAACAAGCCTACTTTGCATCTAAATATATTGCATCTTTTTAGGTTTCATGGGTCATTTATGTGTATATCAAAAAGCTTATGCTTGAAATCCTAAGTCTTTTTGAATCCATTTGAAAAAATTTCAGTTTCCCCAAAGTTGGTCTTCCAAAACTATCTTGTTTCTCTGTTATGCCCAAATTGTTGAATAGCCTACTTTGAGGTCTTCCAAGATGTATCCAATTGAATGCCCTACATAATTGAGTTTCCCCCTATGTTAAAAACATAATAATTTACCTATCTAAAGAATCTTATCCCTTGGCCAATCCAGTTGTCCACTTTCCCAGCTTGATTCCAAATCCAAATTCTGCTTGTTCAGTGATCTTAAAATTAGAAAAGTTGTAAGGTGCTAACTTTCCAGATTAATGCTAATCGATCAATTCACCTTTAGTGAAAGTTAGTTGAATATTCAGATTCTGAAGGTTCATCTTGATGACTTTATGATTTCATTTTCAAAGGCAATTTGTGCAGTTTGACAGTGTAAAACAGAATTGGAGTAAATAGAATGGTCATTTTCTGAGAGTTGTTTTCAAGAACCAATTGTGGAATCATTCTCATGGAATGCAAGTATACTACTTGATCCGATGGTGAATTCTCAGAGTATATCTTGCTAATCTTTCAATGACTGGTCTAGATGAAGTTTATGTTGATTCAACATTTTGCGCTTACACTATTTTTCTGAATTGCTAAGTTTGAACAGTTACATCTTGTACCTGAGGATAAATTCAGAGAATCCCTTTTGAATGAGTATTCAATGTGGATAAATTAGTCATTTTTCCAAGCGACAGATCTTCAAGAGTTGATATGATGTCTTTTCAAATTGCAACTTGGACAAGGTTTGCATTAGTTTGAATATGTCTAATTGCAGAATAATTGAAGTAGCCAGTTTTGAATATTATTATCTTGAACCCCTAATTCTTTCAAGTTAATCCAGTTGGTGACCACGCTTAGATGTTGGAAATGAGAAGGTATTTTAGACTACATGATTTTGGGAGGCTTTTTGATCAGTTTTCAAAGCTGACTTCATAGGCCATTTGTTGTTTACTGGACCATTTTGCAGTGCTATACATATCAGTTCTAAATGATTGTCGGTTAAGTATTTCATTATCCAGTTGCACATTAGGTTTTATTTTGGGAGTACAAAGAGGTTGATTTATGAATTGGTGATGGTTCCTCTATTAAATCATTATGCAAGAGCTTGGAGTGCACTGAATGAGTATGTGGATAGTACTAAAAATGTTATTCATCAATGCGCCTATCAAATAATGTTTCTATTTCTTTAAGTATTTGCCTTCAAAAGTATAATAATCCACGAGGAAGCTATCTTGGAAATAGGGGCTCATTTTTATATAGTCGATGTTGACTTAACTAAATACATCATAGAGTTTTATAAATATGTGGAAGTAGGCATATAAATTTTGAAGTTTATCAAGATTTGTGCAATTAGTAGTTGGAATTAAAGAAACAACCAGCACAATATATATGGGAGTCTTAAGAATTTCATGGAGGTGTTGTGTTAAATTGGAGGAGGCATTCCATGCAAGATAGCTTTAATGGGTTTCTTTCAAATGCATAAGATGGCATGCACAGTGAATGTTGGAGTACATTATTGAAGAGACTTTGCGAAGGGTAAATAAAGGGAGAATGCAATGTCTGCACATTATGGAGATGGAAGATGTTTTAAAACATTTTAAAACAGAAAATGTAATACCAACATAGTATAAATTGGAGACTGCCAAGATGTTATGGAGAAAATAAAATAAGTTTTAAACATTTAAAACAATACAAGTAGATTGCACAGCATATGGTGGACTTTCTTAAAGGATTTTTTTTTTTTAAATGTTATTGGTAAATGTTTTCCAAGCTTTGTGCAAAATACAAAGGACGTAGAGTAGTTTGAAAAAACAATGCAAAAAGATCATTGCCAAACTCAGCGCAGGAGATTGAAGGAAGAAGTTAAAATATTTGACAAATCAAATGCTACAGGCAAATTGCACATTGGAAGTAAATTTAATACCTTTGCAAATGACACATGGTGGATGGCCTCCCAGAAAATTACACAGATTTAAAACCAATAAAAACCAGAAAATGTAATTTGCAGGCATTTAGAGGAGGCATAAGAGAACATTTATAAATTTTAAGTAGTTGCAAAAAGAAAATAGTAACCAGTGTAGTATTTAAGGGACATGTTTAAACATTTAAAAATTTGTAAAGGTATTTGCGAACAAAAACATAGCAGAACACCAATGCCTGTGCAGGTATCAAAGAGGGCATTTTAAAAACATATAAATGTTTATGAAATACACCAAAGAGGAGGTTTTTTTGGTTTATGGTGTGTCATGGAGCCTCAGCATGGAGTTTGTAACATTAAAAAATGCAAAAAATAGCAGAACAACATGCTGAAACCAGAGAATGAAGAGAGTTTTTTAAAACGTTTTTAAGTTAAAATTGCAAAAGAGAATCCATAGGAAGGGATGCCCAGCATTATGGAAGAGATTTGAGGTCTTAACCAGCAAGAAGATATGGCCATTGGTGAGAAGCACTTGGAGGAAGTCTCAGAAAGCTTGAAAAAATACACAGAGATTTATCCCACATGCATGGGGCTGCAAAAAAATTTTGTATTTATATACTAAAGCAGTTACATTATAACATGAAGAAAGAACCAAGAGGCCATTTTGTGGGCCTCTTGGCTAGATAGATTAAGTGCATGGTGGGCCCCATTATTTTGGAGTAAAAATGCATAATGCTTTAAAACATTCAAAAACTTAGTCTCACATTGCCCCCAAAATGGAAAAATGAGATGTTTAAAAGGAAAGAGGAAAAAATAAGTAAATGTGAAGAAGAGAAGGAGGCTCTCTTCATGCGCATGTGCAGGTGACCTATGCATTAGGATGTGTTCCTGGAGGATAGTTGGTGGTGCATTGTGAAGCGTGACCAAGCAATCAAGAAGAAATTTTGCAGACGAGTGGCACCGATGGTGACGAGGCAGATGGGACACATGGCGGCTAGTTGTAAAGTCGCATGAAGATAACCGCCAGAGGAGATAACCACCGTGACCAAGAGATAACAGTCAGTTGCGTGGTCACCAGACATAAAATGCTAAGTTCCAAACATCATGAGACTTAGAGACAAGGTGGTCATGAGGTCTCCAGATCTAACCAGGGTTAGCAAAATTCATCAGAGACTTAGAGAATACATGGTGTAGGCTAACCACAGTTAAAGTGTGGTCAGGTGAGATATAGAGACTTGGAGACTAACTTAGTCTCCAAATCTCCCAACAAACCCATGGTTAAGAAAATGATCATGGGACTTAGACACTAAGTTAGTCTCCAAGTCTCCAAATAAACTCGAGGTTAAGAAAAATATCAAGAGATCTAGAGACTGCTTAGTCGTGGAATCTCCAGATGAGCAGGGGATAAAGGTGAGTTAAGAAATCAGTAAAATGCAGTGAATTAGCATGTGCCAAGTGTCAAAATCTGGTGGCTTCTGGGCTTAAAAGGCATAAAATTAAGATTTCAAGGAATTTAAGTATTGTGCAAAGTTTTAAAGGTTTAAATGTATAGTTTGGTGCAATGTTTTATTTTGCAAAGTATTTCAAGATGCATTACGGGAGATGTTGCAAACACAGAGGAAATTAGATTTTTGCAGAATGAAAGCAAATTTGGACAGAATGAAGATCAAATTATGAAGATCAGATTTGCATAGAAGAAAGAGACAAATGCACATATATTTTATTGCAAGAATTAGATTTTCATAAGCTTTCCCGGAGGTTTTCGAACCAAGAATGAAATCATATTTTCTCATTTTTCAAAGATATTTTCTCAGATGAATGAAATCAAATATTTTGTAGATAATGATCAGATTAGCAAGGTTTTTTCAGAGATAGATGAAAATAAGATTTCAAGATCAGATTTTGAGAAGATAAACTTTTGATGACATTAAGTTTTTCCATTAGTATACTTAAAGAGAAAAACATGATGAAGGTCATCGGTATAAGCATAACTAGTGGACAGTAAGCATAATCGGTGGACAGTAAGCATAATCGGCTGATAGCAAGCATACCCAATAGGAAAAAATGTCTAACATGAAAATACTAAGTATAGAAATTACCGACGACAAGCATAACCGACAATACAGTTTTGAGAACATCACCGACGGAGCAGAAAAGGCATACCCGATGAACAGTTCAAGTAAGGAACACTGACAGAGAAGAAAACTGACAGACTGATAGAGCAGCCTAACCATCAGAACCGACATTCAGTTAAAGAACCCGCAAAAAGTGGACCTAATTTTTGCACGTCAGATAAAGCAATTTAATTCTATTTATAGAGTTTTTATTTGTTTTAAATCTTAACTTAAGGGTGAAGCAAGCATATTGTAAATGTTTTAAAGCATCCTAATGGATCTAAAACATATCTAACTAAAGATCAAGGTCAAGTTGTAAACCTTGGATCTAGAATTAATTTTGAAAAGCGTGAATCAAGAATAGAGCTAGAAACTAGTATAAATAGATGCTCCATCATTTGTAATAAAAAAGGAATTGTAATCATTTGAAGAATGATATTATCTATGGAGAGCATCTAAGTAGAAGAAGAGAATTCATGCAAAGTTTAGAAATAGATCACAGCAGTTATCAAGAACACAGGAAGGCTACCGACAAGCAGAGACAAGGTATTACTCAATCACTCAAGGTGATTACATACATACATTGTAAGCTATACAGGATCTGTTATCATCAATTAGAGATTGCATTCACTATCAGATCAACATTTATATTGTAGTTGCATTCTAACAAGTGCATCACAATAGAAATCCTTTTGTAGAAGGTGGACTTAACAGTTCTTTAACAAATCTCTTAACAAAGTGCACATCTAACGGTGTTACTAAACCTTCAAACAAAGTAGATCCTAATAGGTCTCCACTCTAATACTCTTAACAGGGTAGATCATCAGAAGTGATCATTTGTAATCCTTTACTAGCTCCCTTCTTATTCGCATATAGTGAAGTTTTGTGGGTAGACATCCCACCACAATTTTTACTTCCTAACAGGAGTTTTCTGCAATATCATATCATTTGTTATGTTTTATGTGTTTTCATGAATGTTTCTTGAATGTTTATACATATAAAGAACTTTTACTATTATCACACATACATAATCAAAGATGAATAGATAGATAGGTATATACAAATCTGATTACACAAAGGTTAATGGGTCAACCACATAAAAAAATTTAGAGGTACTGATTCACCCCTCCCCTCTCAGTACATCATTCCAATAATTCCAACAATTGGTATCAGAGCTAAGTCTCTTTCTTGAAAATCTTAAAGACTTAAAGAGGAAAGATCCACACGATGGAAAAGTACAGACTAGACAAGACTATTGAGAATGAGAAATTGCAAATTCAGATTTACTATGAGCAGTATAAAGAGGCGAGAGTAAGCATGAGAAAGTTGCTTGATGAAAGAAATATCATGGAAACTAAGCTTAATGAAAAAGATTATCAAGAAGAGGAGATCCTAGATTACTTCAACAATGTTGAATTGTCAACGAGCAAAGCTTCAGACACATCAGTAGAAGAGATCACAAGTCTACAAGAAGTCAATCTACATCTAACAGAGCAAATCAAAATGTTTCAAATTGGTCAAGAAACTCGGATGGTAAAAATGATTGATGTCATGAATGATTCAAGAAAAGTTGAATCAGAGAGAACGTTGGCTATTGATGATAGGAGGAAAATAACAGAAAATCTACAAGAAAAAGAATCAGAGATTCAAAGACTTACTGAGCATCACCATGAGATTACCAACTAGATTATTCTTATGAGTCAAGAATCAAACAGATTAAATACTGAACTCATTGAAAGAATATAGATCATCGGTGACCTAAGGGAAGAAAATGAGAAACTAAAGCATGAAGTCAGAATTTAGAATAAGCACAATGAATTGATTAAGAAAGCTAAAGATAGCAACAAAAGAATAGATGATTTCCTTGATGGTCAAAGAAGAGTCAACAACTACACAGGAATAGGTTACACCGACAATGGAGAGTCATCTAACCAATCAAATCAAAAGAATGTATATGCAACTCCAAGAACCAAGAAGCTGTCATGCAATCATTGTGGAAAACCAGGGCACACCTCAAATGTTTGCAGAAACAAAATGAAAGGTATTCCTCAATCACAATCTACTTTCATTGGTAATTGTTATAAATGTCACAAGCAAGGACACAAGGCATATGAATGTAGATCTAAGGTAACAAATCCAAAGAAGGAAACCTATATGGACAAGTACTGTCCTACTTGCAAAATGAAAGGGAATGCATATCAGGAATTCTGGAAAAATAATAAAAAGGCATGGACACCAAAAGAGCCTGATTATGGCTACAAACCAACAAGAAAAGATAACTCATATGTTTGGGACTATAACACATGGGTAAATTGCATAGCATGTGGAAGGTATGGTCATATATCTGCTAACTATATGAGAAAATGGACTAGAAAACCAAGAGGATGGTTCAAACCTGGAATGGCATGTTTACATTGTCATAAAGTTGGACATGTTATAAAAGATTGCAAAGACTGACTGACAAAAACAAGTACTTATCCCAATGGAAATACCATTGATGACATCA
The DNA here is from genome assembly GCA_018584345.1 of Thuja plicata. Taxonomy (NCBI): domain Eukaryota; kingdom Viridiplantae; phylum Streptophyta; class Pinopsida; order Cupressales; family Cupressaceae; genus Thuja; species Thuja plicata. The sequence goes on from MU226350.1 coordinate 2,018,026, forward strand.
AGAAGATGAGAAACAAGATGTGGGTAAAAGCCACAAACACTGAAGGTGCTGGAACAAGTAATGCAAATGATGACGCCCCATCCAATGGATCTGGTGGCTTCACCATTTCCAACTAAATTGCACAAGTAAGTATGGAACTGCATTATGAAAAATTATATTATGCATCGGTTCCTTTTACATATTGATCATATAGACAAATCAACATTATTAAAGATGCACTATATTGTCACTTTTAAATATTATTGAAAAACCACCATCGGTTATTGGGTACAAAATATGCATCAGTGAACACACATAGAAATGTTAACACTACTTACCGTAATGTATCGGTCTTTACACAAAAGCCAAGTGGCTAAGTGTAAACCGATAGACATTGGTGATCCTTGAGCCGATGAAAGTTGTCTTCACCACTTTACCAACAATCATCAGTGAAGTCATCAAAGTTGCTGGAAACCCTAACACTTTACACCTACACCAAAGATGTTATTTATTCCTCAACTGAAAATCTTAGTCTTTGAATACCGACGAGTTGGTGAGAATTAATGACAACTTAGGGCACAAAAGTCATAAAAGACTAATGGCTAAAATCATTTCACACCCACGATTTTCAAGCAACCAAGAGAGCCCAGCAGAGCGATTGAAGATAAAAATTGAAGAGTGACTCCAGCAGGATTCTAAACACCACTCAAAAGATTCACAGGCAATCACAAAGATTCAATAAGTACCTGCATTCACCGACCGCACTGTTTGATTTATGAAAAACCCTAAATTTCTGCAACACGATGGCATCAACTTCAAGAGTTGAAAAGATTAAGGAAGATAAGAAGAAAATGATCAAGCTTATCAGTAGAGGCACTTGTGTTGAACCAAAATACAAGCTGCACCCAGAAATAGCATCACAGCCTGATGATTTCAGAGCATTCTCTAGAATACCACCTAGGGTTTTACTGGTAGAAGATGTAAGGTCCTATATACACTGTAAGATCTCAGAATTGGGAGATCTAGACCTAGATAATTCCTACATGGCACTATTTGATGAAGCTGGAAACCTCAAAGAAGAGCACAAGCATTTGGAAGTGAAAGGACTCACGAATGCATTACACTTTCCCAGAGTTTTCAAAATAGAATGGATAAAGATATTTCTCAGCAGAATGCATAACCAGACTCTATGGCTTAATAAGCCAAAATGAATAACAAAGGATGTTATTCATGCAGTAACTAGATATCCTACAACTGACAAACCACAAGATCACAAGAACCCATCTCTGAAGGAAGTAGAAAAGCTAACTAGTGCAAAATCAGACAAAAGAGCTCTCAAGGTCAACACTATCACCGACACAGAACTCATGTTTGGTGCATGTGTGGTAGGGTACAAAATCTTCTAGGAAAGTAGAATGAATAGCATATCAAGCACTGCTATGAACACAACATTCAAAATCGTCAAACAAGGAAAGAAGATGGATCTTGTAGAGATCATGTTGAATCAACTTGAGGAGAACATGAACACCATAAGATCTTCAAGAACAAACACTTGTATGTTTGGTTCCCTCATTATGTGCATATTCTTTTACTTTGAAGAATAATTTCCTTCCATAGGCAAAGTAGTATGGGGCACAAGCAGACCTGTAACCATACAGATATGTGAGCATATAGAGTCACTAGGAATAGAATTTGATGATGTAATGAATGAGTATTTCAAAAGCATTAAGGAAATGTTGCAAGCTAGAACAAGGATACCTGAAAGTTTGATAGAAGAACACAAGGAGGACATATGTTTTATGGTAGATACTGATTTCATGTATATCCAAGCAATAGTACCTACAAAGTCCCAGCTTTTACATTTAGAGTATGAGATCAAATCAAGACAAGCCAATGACTGCATCAAGGCACTATTAAATGAACCAATTGACAACAAACAAGCAAGATTTGGCACCTATGAGGAATCCAAACAAAAGATCAAGATAGATCTTGTTGTCAAGAAGATTATAAACAAGAAGGACAAGATGGTCAAAAACTTAACCAAGCAAATTGCAGTTACAGAAGAAAGTGAAGAGGAAACAGAGGGTAAGGAGGAACAAACTGAAGGACAATCACCTATTTGTGAAGAAGAAGAAAAGAATGTCTCAGAGGGAACACAGTCAAATTCTCCACCTCCTCCTACACCCAAAAGAGAAAGAACAACAGCCGCTTCAAGAAAAAGAAGCCAGACTGCAAAAGAGTCAACTCCTTCACCATTACAGAAAGGAAGAGTGAGGATATACAAGAGAAAACCAGCTCCTCCAAAAGAAAGATAGACCAAAAGGAGGAAGATGACTAGAACTCAAGAAGATCTAGAAGACTCGGCTATGGATGATTGTGATGTAGAAGTACAAAAGGAAAAAGAACCGTTAGTGCCTACAACAATTGATGAAATATGCAAGAATATTTCAGAATCACAGTCTATTTCTGATCCTAACATTAGGAAATGGTTAAAATTTAGTGCAGAGGATCAAAATAAGATTGAAGATGCAATAATTGCAAAAATGTGTAAACATTATTATGTTCCACTGGAATTCTCAGAATATGATGTTCCCAAAGAACTATCACAGAGATTGTCAGCCAGATGGACCTTTGCACTACATCAGGAAAAGGAAATAAGAGAAAGAATACTTGTAT
>MU226350.1:2021701-2044619 GCA_018584345.1 Thuja plicata
AAAAAGGCATTGAAGAAAGATATCTTGGCTGTCACACTTGATGAGGTAATAGAAATACCCAAGTGGGATGTATCTACTTTAGATACTGAAAAACTTCAAAAGTTTGGAGTAATGTGTCAAAGAAAGGAAATTCAAGAGAAAATGAGAAAGGCACATAGGGAAGCCCAAGCACTTGAACAGGAAAGGGATATTCTACAAAAAATTATTCTAGATGTCAACATTGAAGATAACACATCAGTCATGGAACAAATAGTAGTTCTTACCAACGTTGTCACAAATCAGAATGTAGATGCAGAGAAGGCAATGGAAGAATAGGCAGAGATGAAGTATCAACACAAACTAATTGAGAATATCAGCCAAGAAGTGGCAGAGAACAAGGTAAAGCTATCTAAACTAGCAAGTGAATTAGAACCTATGATTGCTGAAGCTATTACCTTAGTTCAGAAATTATGCACATTAGAAAATTTCACTAAAGAAAATAGTGAAAAGTTGTCACAATTAGATTCAGATCTAACAGCTAGTGCACTAAGTCTAACCTATGATGCAAACACTATAAAGCTGCATCATGAAAAGATCACAGAGGTAAATAGATTAAGACAAGAAATATGGGATGCAGAGGCTCAATTTAGAAATAAGGTTGCAGAGCTTCAAGCTCAAATTTTGCCAAACCTCACCACTCTGCAACAACATATTACGAATGCAAGAAATCTAATCATGACCCCAGAGATGTTTGTGGTAGACAGCATATATGACATGCATGTGAGGATATCACTTGAGCATTTGGCTCTTGATAATTTGAAGGAGAAATGAAGAAAATGATGGAGGAAATCAAAGCCTCACACTCTCACATTTTTTAAAATATGTAAGTACCTTTGCCCTCATTATCAAAAAAGGAGGAATATATACATATGTACAATATACTTTAGTAAGAAAAAGGAGGAATGTATACATATGTACAAATACATTAAGGATATGTATAATGTATGTATAGCAAGATAGACATGTACATAAACTTACACTTACCGGCATATGCATAGGGGGAGTCATTTCATGACTAAGGAAGAAGTATACACAGGTGTACATACTAATACATCAAGTATGTTCCACATATCAATTTTTGATACTAATGTCAAAGGGGGAGATTGATGACATTAAGTTTTCCCATTTGTATACTTAAAGAGAAAAACATGATCAAGGTCATCAGTATAAGCATAACCGGCGGACAGTAAGCATAATCAGCAGACAGCAAGCATACCTGACAGGACAAAATGTCTAATGTGAAAATACTAAGTATAGAAATTACCGACGACAAGCATAACCGATGATACAATTTTGAGAACATCACCGACAGAGAAGCAAAGGCATACCTGATGAACAGGTCAAGTAAGGAACAGTGACGGAGAATAAAACCGACAGACTGATAGAGCATCCCAACCATCAAAACTGACAGTCAATTAAAGAACCCGCAAAAAGTGGATCTGATTTTTACACGTCAGATAAATAAATGTAATTCTATTTCTAGAGTTTTTATTTGTTTTAAATCTTAACTTAAGGGTGAAGCAAGCATATTGTAAATGTTTTAAAGCATCCTAACGGATCTAAAACATATCTAACTAAAGATCAAGGTCAAGTTGTAAACCTTGGATCTAGAGTTAATTTTGAAAAGCGTGAATCAAGAATAGAGCTAGAAACTAGGATAAATAGATGTTTCATCATTTGTAATCAAAAAGGACTTGTAATCATTTGAAGAATGATTGTAGCTATGGAGAGCATCTAAGAAGAAGAATAGAATTCATTCAAAGTTCAGAAATAGATCACAGCAGTTATCAAGAACACAGGAAGGCTACCGACGAGCAGAGACAAGGTATTACTCAATCACTCAAGGTGATTACATACATACATTGTAAGCTATATAGGATCTATTATCATCAATTAGAGATTGCATTCACTATCAGATCAACATTTATATTGTAGTTTCATTCTAACAAGTGCATCACAATAGAAATCCTTTTGTAGAAGGTGGACTTAACAGTTCTTTAACAAATCTCTTAATAGAGTGCACACCTAACGATGTTGCTAAAGCTTCAAACAAAGTAGATCCTAATAGGTCTCCACTCTAATACTCTTAATAGGGTAGATCATCAGAAGAGATCATTTGTAAGCCTTTACCGGCTCCCTTCATATCTACAGATAGTGAAGTTTTATGGGTAGACATCCCCACCGCAGTTTTTACTTCCTAACAAGAGTTTTCTGCGATATCATATCATGTGTTATGTTTTATTTGTTTTCATGAATGTTTATACATATAAAGAACTTATACTATGATCACACATACATAATCAAATATGAACAGATAGATAGGTATATACAAATCTGACGACACAAAGGTTAATGGGTCAACCACATAAAAAATTTTAGAGGTACTGATTCACTCCTCCCCTCTCAGTACATCATTCCAATAATTCCAACAAATTTGATATGCATTCCCGAGGAGTTTGAAAAGAAAAATAGAATCAGACTTTGAAGAGGCACTCAGAAAGTGAAATCAGATTTCTTTATGGAATCAAGTTTTAAAGAGACAAAATGATGTCATATTTTTGAAGAAAAGTCACCGATGGAGATTTGTTTTCAGAGGAGAACAAAAGGATAAATAAAATATTAGATTTGCAAGAGGACAGGTGTGAATCAAATAGATATATTAGGGTTCCTCTTCTTCTCTTATTTATTTCCCTCTTCTCCCTATTGGAGGGGTTGTTGTTGCTACTATATTTTTGGGGGCTCTGAGCCTGTTCAGTCTCCTCAAAAGTTTGAGAGCAGGTCCCAAGTTGTAGAAATTTTACTGCAAGGTAGATTATAAATTTTGTTTATTCTCTTGAGCTTCTTGTCTGGATGTATTGAAACAAAGCATATTAATCAAATACAATGTAGTTCCTATTCTATATTGTTCTGTCTCTTTATATTTTGTTTATGCTCTTGTATGTTTTGTTTGTAAGGCATCTAAAACATACCGGTTATAAGGTAACTTGTCTAATTACTTGTGAGTTTCTTTCAAGGAAAGAACTAAGTTTCTCAAGTAATTTCAGAGAGAAAAACAATGTTGTAAGGATTTGATGCAATGATATAGAAGTGATAAGATAGTTTGTAAGGCATTCAATCTGAGTTGCATATAGTTTGTAAGGCATTCTATGGTATTTCCTTGATTTGTTTTTGTGGATTTATATTTTCATTAACTCTTTGCCCAAGGAATAGGCACTGGTCTAAGGTTTGATAAGAAGTGATTTCTTCATCCAATAACATTAATCAAATATACTTTAGTTACTAAAAATACATAAGTTGAATTCAAGTGGATTGTGTTAGCGGGAGACAATTTAGTTTGTTGATTCCTTCAAGAGAGAATTAAAAGTTTAGCCTTCCTTGAGTTCAAACTCAAAAAAGGAAGAAGGATGAACATCCTTAAGCCATTGTTATTTGTTATTACAGTCATAGTTTTCCTTGTCAATCTTTGTTTTAGATTGTTTTCAAGTCATTTGAAGAGTGGTATTTTATTGATGTGATCAAAAACATAATAACATAGCAGTGATGACCCTATCCACCATTTGAAGTTTACTTGAAACATAGTAAATTATCTAGGCAATACCTGCCTGAGTCCTGTGGAGCTCAAAGAAGAAGGAGGATATTATCCAATTCTCATAAATTAGACTTTATCTTGCATGATTTAAGAGTGTATGGTTTGAGAATCAAGCATATTATTTTATCAAAGTTTATTTTTGCAAGAAGAAGTGCTAACAAGCTGGAAAATGTCATCTATTCCAATACTTGATACACAAAGATGTCAAGTTCGCATGGACAAAAGAATGTCAAGTTGCATTTCAAGTATTGAAGGACTATCTACTCTCAACACCAGTCTTAGTGGTACACATTCTAGATCAACACCTATTGTTATATATATCAACTACAAAGCACTCACTAGGGGCATTATTAGCACAGGATGGTTCAGAAGAAAAAGAAAGAGTCATCTACTATATCAATCAAACACTTGTAGCTTATGAGCTAAAATATATTGCAGTTGAAAGAGCATGCTTCCTATTGTTTTTGCTTCCCAAAAACCCAAACATTACATGTTAATTCACCAGACGATCCTAATAGAAAAGATTGATCCATTAAAATATCTATTGAGTAAAGTTACATTGACAGGGTGAATCGTGAAATGGGTCGTGATACTTAGTGAGTTTGACATTGATTACATGGACAAAAAAGAAATAAAAGGACAATTTATTGCATACCAACTCACATATGCACCATTACCTTCTATTCATCTAATGTTGATAGAGTTCCTAGATAAAATCATATTTGTTCTTGCGAAGCAAACATAGTATAAATTATGCTTTGACGGCTCTCACACACAAAAAGGATCAGGCGTCGGCATAGTGTTTATCACTCCCCAAGGAGACTCCATTCCAAGATTATATAGGCTAAGCTTCCATTGCACCAATAATATAGCCAAGTATGAAGCACTGATCATAGAGCTCAAGACAACTATACAGTGGAAGTTTTATCTCTACAAGATATTTTGTTTTCATTAGTTTAGTCAAAGTCATAGAGTCGAGGAGAATCAATCAGTAAAATGAGATGGTCAAGGATAAGACAAGTCAGTAATGCACACCGAGCTATTCGGTAATGTACAAAGTTGACAGAGTGTACCAGACACTTATAGTTACTAAGTGGCACACTACACCAAGAACATGTAGTACACCAAGTGATGAAGATCACTTAACCAAGTATTGTGGAGTTACTCAATGAAGTTAGACATTTAATCAAAAATGTGATTAGATCACATTTAATGATTGTCAAAGCATTAATTACATGTATACAAGTATTTATAACAGTTTGTTACATCATCAACAATTCAAATAAATCAGAGTGAAGATATAAGGCAGAGATAAAATGGAAAAAAAAAGGTTTGTCATTTTCAAGAAAAATAACAAGTACCAAGGTAAAAGTGACATGGTCACCGAGATGGAAAGAAGATCTAACAGTCAAGAGAAATTTACAGCGTACCTAACGCATAAGATTAAGAGGCAAAAATCATCTATATTTTGGATGAATTTATATTTTTAAGAGACACAAGAGGATATATAGAGAAGAATGATAGAGATTTGTTATTGTTATTGAACAGAGAGCACCGAGTATAAATTTAGCTATAGCAGAGCAGAACAAAATAATGTTACAATTTGGGAATTAAGGTAGCACATATCATAGCACATAGAGTCTGAACAACATTTACATTTGATGCATTTTTCCAGATATTGTTAAGTTATTAATACTATTGTATTGAGATCTTTAAATCCCAATATTTGGTAGATCTTAACCAATCTTATATTTGTAAATCATTTAACAGGGTACATATCTAAGTGTAGAGTTTGTAAAAATCCTTTAACTAGGTAGACCTAACAAGTCTTATATATACTCTTAACCAGGTAAGCTATCAGAAATAGCTAAACTTTTTAGCTCTAACCGAGAACCCTTTATACTGCAGTTAGTGAAGGTTGTGGGTGTCATCCCCACATAGTTTTTATCCTCTAACCAAGGATTTATGTGTTACCAAAATCATGGTGTTATGAGTTCAATTGTTTAATGTTTTGATGTTATGTTTTTATAAGTATTAAATTACTATTATTTCAAAGTTATGAACTCGGTAATCAGTAAGCACCAGTATATGGTTTAAATAGTAATTGAGGTTAAAAAAATTTAGTGGTACTGATTCACCCCTCCCCTCTCAGTCCCAACTTTCCATAGTTATTCCAACAATTGGTAGCAAATCTTGTACTCTTGAGTTAAAGGTTTGACCACCTGAGATTTAAAGATACTAGTCATGGAAGGTTATAGACAATTTATGAGGATTGATTTTCTTGAATCTTAGTTGGAGAGTGCACAAGAGTTAATCATGGATCTGAGAAAGAAACTTGATAAATCTCTGAGGATAAGAAGGAAATTATATGATGAACTGAAGGTTACACAAGAAGTTGATATACTTAATACTGCATCTCAAGGAAGTGTGACTGATGAGTCTGAGACTTCCATAAGAGAGCTACTTGAAAAGAATGATTCACTTACCGAGATGTTGGATTTGATGAAGAAATATCTTGATGATAATAGCCTAAGAATGACCGAACTGATTGAAGGTAAAAGAATAGATGAGGATGAAAAGAGAATTGTAGAAGATGAAAAAAGACAAGTTGAAATCAGGTTAACTAAGAAAGATAATGAAATCTTAAGGATGACCCATGTTCACTACAATATGACCAACCAACTTCTGAATGCAAATTAGGATTCTACCTAAAGGGAATTTGAGAATCAAGCACTGAAAGGTGAAATTGAAAGAATGAACAAAAGATTGAAAGTTGAGAAGGATGTAAATGAAATACTAAGAAGAAAAGATGTACTAAAATCACTAGACAAATAGGTTAAGGATCAAAAGAAATCAAATGAAAGATTAGGAATTGGATTTAATGAGAATAGGACTATCGAGAAAGGAGAATCATCTCATGCATAGAAAGATCAAGGTACTGCACCCCCACAGAAACAAAAGAAGCCAAGATGTAATTACTGTGGGAAGCTTGGACACTCTACTAATGTTTGCAGAAGCAGTAAAGGTAAAGTACTGAGTAAACCTAAATTTAATGGTTATTGTTTTAGATGTAATAAGTATGGACATCAAGCTTTTCAGTATAGAACCAACCTTACTAACAACATAAGGAAATCTAAGTTTTATGGTTACTACAAGAATTGCAACAAGTATGGTCATGAGACTAAAGAGTGCAGATCAAAGAAAAGAAATGATAAGTGGATGCCCAATCGAGACAATGCAAATACTAACCTAGCAGGCACATCTATACTATGAGATTATAATACAAGGATTTCATTCTTATCTTGTGGAAGATATGGACACATTACTGTAAATTGCATATTGATGCATGGAAGGTTTAACAGAAGATCGGAGAGAAACCCTGGCATGGCATGTTTCTATTTTCATAGGGTAGGACACCTAGTGAGCAACTGCAGTTACTGAGGAGATGCACCGACCGAAGATGAATCACAAAGAGTGCATCATCTACTGTTGAAGAAATCAGAGAATAGATGAACAAAACATGGAGGAGAAAGACTCAGGAAGATGGAACTTCACTTGGAAATATATAAAGCACCATCTCTATCGAGTCTGGTGCACTGAGCTCTACCTAATTGGTGAGAGGTATGTAGGAAGTGCATAGTTATTATAAATCTTATATCAGTTCCTAGGAAATAGAGTTAAGATCCATATCAGCATATTAAGATGTATTTGGATAAGTTGTAAAATTTTGATTGAAAGTTGTAATGTATGGTTATTTTCTTTACTCAGTTAAGCAACGTAACTATGTTATCAGTATAAAGGTAAAAGGGACTCAACAAGTGTATTTAATGCAAATAATAAAGCTATTGGAAACTCTAATCAAGGGAAAAGCTATAAATAGGTCAGTTTGTTATTCATTTTGAACCTAATGCTTTTGAAGAGCATTTGAGAACATTTTAGAGCGATCATTCCGTCGAGAATTCAAGAAAATTCAAGGTATTTTTGAATCTATACAAGAGCATTGAGTGATATTTCTGAGATATCTGGTTATACCGAGTTGTATTTGCAAAGTTATTTTATTAACCATACCCTAGTTTGTTAATTCAATATATTTGGAGATCATCATGGCACCAAGGATGCAAAGACCAGTATTAGTGAATAATGTTGAGACAGTAAACCCTAGATATAATTTGTCCCCAGCTATAGCCATAGAAATTGATATGATGGGAGCATTATCTTCAATACCACTGTGAGTTCTATTGATTGAAGACATCTGCACATTTATTCACTGCAAAATTGAAGATTTGTGTGAAGCTGAGATTGATCCTTCATTCACTAAGTTGTGCATGAATGGAAGAATAAAGGATGAGCACACACATCTTGAAATGAAAGGATTGATTCATGCGATTCACCTACTGAAGGAATTCAAGCCGGAATGGGTGAGGATGGTACTCAGCTGAGTACATGACTAGTTTATGTGGTTGGATGAACCGATCAAGATAACTAAGGATGTTTTGCACATTATTACTAGATTTCCTATTGGAGATCGACCCAAGCAAATCAAGCAAATAGACAAGGGTAAGCTCACCAAGCTAACAAAGGAACAATGGGATGGTAGAGGAATGAGAATATATATTGTTGTGGATCCTGAGTTAAGGTATACATGCAACATCATATCTTCCCGAGTGTTTCAATCATCCTAAGTGGATAGTGTACCATGTGGAGAAGTAGGCCTGACATATAAGTTAGTAAAGAAAGGACTTCATTAGATATTTGTGAAGTTTTGTTGAAGCATATAGATGACAACATGAATACAATCAGGAAGGCGAAGACCAACACATTGAAATTTGGCTCATTGTTGGTATTTATTTTCTTGTACTATCAGAATTCATTTCCCTCTATTGGAGATGTAGTATGGAAAATTGATAGGTCAGTTATTTATCAAATACATGAGTATATACAGAGTCTAGGAGACAAATTTGATGAAATCATGTCTGATTACTTTTTGAAATTCGAAGCCAGAATGCATAAGAGATATAAAGTTCCACCTCAACTAATTGATAAGTATCAGGATAACATTTGTTTTGAGGTTGATACTGATATTTGTATAATCAAGGTGGTTGAATAGAGAGTTGAATGGATTCAACTAATGGGATATGAAATCAATATATTTATTGGTTCAAAATAGATAGAAGCTTTATTAGCTAAACCAAAAGATCCTAATGAGAAAATGTATTGCACCTATGAGGAAGTCAAAGATAAAATCAAGCAAGGTATTTTCATACCTAGATCAATCAAGAAAGAAAAAAAATGATTGATGCTTTATCAAAGACTCTTGGAGTTGATGATACATTTGATGAGAACACTGAGAATGAACAATCCATTGTTGTGGTTGAAAAGAAAAATCTACAATTGACATCATCAAGTAAGAGAGGTATTGGAAGGAATAGTAGATCTTTGGTACAACCAAAAGAAAAGAAAATTGTAGAGATAGTACAACCGAGAGGAAATACTTATGAGAGATCTAGTTGAAGGAAAAAACTTGCAAGAAGAAGAAGAAGAATATTATTACTAGGTAATGAGAGAGAAACAAGGTCTGATGAGTCTAATAAATCCATACCATTTTTAGACCTTTCACAAGTTCCACAAAGTGTTGATGATTATCTAGAAATTTTAAAGAAATCAGGAAGATTAAGAGCCTTCAGGCTAGCAAAATATGAGAAAAGGAATGAAGAAGATAAGAAGAAGATTGAAGAAGTTGTGATAACTTTACTGAGATACAAATTGACACCTATTGAGCTTGCAGACAAGCTACCAGAGGAACTATACAATAAAATTGATGCAAGATGGAAGTATGTAATAAATGTAGAAAAGGAAATGAGAGAGATCTCTTGTACACACTATTCCCGACCTTGCATGATCTAAAATTTGTGAAGCACTAAAGAAGCATTCAAAAAAATTTCTATTCAAAGGGAGAGCCCTAATAATAATAAATGGAGACATAAAATCAGTGGAGAAGGATACGGCTGAAAAATGGAAAGACATATTTCATATAGATGATACTGAGTACCATGAAGTAGAGACATAACAAGAAGTAGCCATTGCTAATCAAATAAAGGAAAGCACAAAGAAAATAGATCCTATTGATCTAACTACTGATAATGTAGAGGTTATCATTGAAGATATACTTAAGGAAGAAGATCCTGCAAAAGAGTTATCAAAAGATGAAGATGTCATGGATACACAAATGAATGATATCGAGTGTATGGATATTGATAATGCACCTTGAATGATCAAAGATCTGATTATGACACAAGTATAAAATTATACTATTGATGATACTATTAATACTGAGTTTGTACAAGATACATCGTACATGCCAACCGAGACACCAATTGATACAGATAAGGATAAGGATGGGAAACCTAAGGCTACCGAGATAGAACAAGGAAAGAACACCAAGCTGGAACCCCCAACCGACACTGATGGTCAAAAGAAAGAAATTCCACCTACTAACACAACAATGGATCAGAATGTACAGAAGACACCAAATACTAGAAGTGAAATGCGGAAAGAATCAAATATTAAGGAAAAGAATGAAGAGAAGCATAAGATGAATAGAAAGAAGAAGTAAAAGCATAAGAAAGCATAGTCGGTACCCATGTTGAGTCACCTAATGTAACTAAGGTATCATGTTCCAAACGCTCTACTGGTTAGAGCAGATTGATTGAGAAAAAGAAAAGAAAAAAGAAGAAGAAAATCATTTATTTGAGCAAGCCAATCATCATACTGAAGGGAGACCCTAATGCAATGAATCCTAAATAATTATCTATATATGCTAAGATTGTAGCTCAAAAGGCTGAACAGGAGAAGTTAATTACAAAGAAGAAGAAGGTAAAAATACTTGAGCATATGAAGGACATATTACAGGACATTGTTCCTAAAGTAATTGTTGATGAATATGAACCCCTACTGGACCAAGTTGGTGATTTATCCCAACAAATCAAAGAACCAAACAAGGATATGTCTGAATATATGTTGAAGATTCACAAGGAGATAATGGAGAATAAATTGATCGAATATTTGGTGAAGGCAATTGACATAGAGAAGGTAACTCTTTATGAGTTATGTTATGAAGTTGAAACAACAACTGAAATCCATCATTTCATTGTTTCAAAAGTTTTGTATTCTTACAAATTTTACTATTGAAATCAAGAAGGAAGTAGATATTGAGAAACATTTGAATGAGTAGCTTAAGGAACTCACTACCAAGCCTTGAGCATTCCATACTTACTACTCAAAGATACAAGAACTCATGGGAGTTCAATTTTCATAAAGATAGGAGGAGGATAAGCTTAGATTGGAATTTCTTGAATTGCAAGAACTATTAATTCCCCATACCCAATCGATGCAGATACACTTGAAGAAACCCAAAGAAATAGCAAGTTTTCTAGATATTAGCACACTGGACATCATAGTTGTCTTATCTGCAGATATTACAAAATACATTGTTATACTTCAAAATCTTTGAGATATGTGGGAGACTGTACTTTCAAGCGTACAATAGAGGTATAAACATCTTTTTGGTTATTAAGTTTTACTTTTTGGCACTTTTTGTCAAAAATGGGATAGTTATCTTAGTCAGATAAAGGGAGATAAAGGAGGATAGACATCTTATTCAGAAAACACTAAAAAAGGGAGATAGACATACATGGAAAAAAAAAGTATATATGTGAAAATGAAAAAAAATAGATATGTATAGAGAGTAACATCTGAGGGGGAGTTACAAATTTTTATGACTTTGAAGTTTTTGTCAAAAATGCCCAACTAATGCCAAAGGGGGAGATTTTTATCTCTACAAGATATTTTTTTGTCATTAGTTTAGTCAAAGTCATAGAGTCAAGAAGAATCAATCGGTAAAATGAGATAGTCAAGGATAAGACAAGTCGGTAATGCATAGAGTTGACAGAGTACCGAACACTTACAGTTACCGAGCAACACACTACACTGAGCGCATGTAGTACACCGATTTGATATTACACCGAGTGATGAAGATCACTTAACCGAGTATTTTGGAGTTACTCAACCGAGTTAGATAGTTAATCAAAAATGTGATAGATCACATTTAATGATTTTTAGAGAATTAATTACACGTATACAAGTATTTATAACAGTTTGTTACATAATCAATTATTCAAATAAATCAGAGTGAAGATATAAGGCAAAGATCAAATGGAAAAAATAAAATTTGTCATTTCCAAGAAAAATAACAAGTACTAAGGTAAAAGTGACATGGTCACTGAGCTAGAAAGAATATCTAATGGTCAAGAGAAATTTATAGCGTACCTAATGCATAAGATTAAGAGGCAAAACTCATCTACAGTTTCGATGAATTTGTATGTTAAGAGACACAAGAGGATATATAGAGAAGAAGGATAGAGAGATATTATAGTTATTATTGTTAAAGGAGTTATTGAATAACAATGAGGAAGAACAGAGAGCACCAAGCATAAATTCAGCTACAGCAGAGTAGAACAGAATAATGTTACAATTTAGGAATTGAGGTAGTACATATTAGAGCACATAGAGTCTGAACAGTATTTACATTTGATGCATTTTTACAAACATTTTTAAGTTATTGATACTATTGTATTGAGATCTTTAAATCCCAATACTGGGTATATCTTAACCGATCTTATATTTGTAAATCCTTTAACAGGGTACATCTCTAAGTGTAGATTTTTTAAAAATCCTTTAACCAAGTAGACCTAAAAATTCTTACATATACTCTTAACTGGGTAAGCTATCAGAAATAGCTAAACTTTGTAGCTCTAACCGAGCACCCTTTATATTGTAGTTAGTGAAGGTTGTGGGTGTCATCCCCACCACAATTTTTATCCTCTAACCAAGGATTTCTATGTTACCAAAATCATGGTGTTATGAGTTCAATTGTTTAATGTTTTGATGTTATGGTTTTATAAGCATTACATTACTTTTATTTCAAATTTATGAACTCGGGAATCAGTAAGGAGCAGTATATGGTTTAAACAATAATTGAGGTTAAAAAGTTTTAGTGGTATTGATTCACCCCTCCCCTCTCAGTCCCAACTTTCCATTGTTATTCCAACAGGAAGATCCAACAACTATAGGTGTTTGGTGATTCTCTATTGATTATCAACTAAGTCAATGACAGTTACAAAAATATGGATGACAAAATCATTCCCTATAAAGCCTCAGCAAAAGAAATGAAGAAATAGTTTGAAATAATATGATTTGAGAAGATCCTAAGAATCAAGAGCAAAGTAGAAAATGCAATGGCTAATGTAGGATCTTTGCTTGACATACCACCAAATATGACACATTGTGAATTCATAGTCGAATGTCTCATGGTCCCTACCTTTGAAGTGCCCAAGTCTGAGGGTGTGTGCAAAATTTTTGGTCCCAATTCCTCCCAGTACCAATAAATATATGCCTACTTAATGAACCAGAGTATCCCCATTTAATTGTCTCAAAACCAAAAGATGTCCTTGATAAGGCAAGCCTGTTGTTACACTATAATTGCCAAAACACTTTACCAACATAGTCTCTAAGTAACACTCCCTATATGTCTCAACTTGGAAGAATCACAAACAATGATATTAGAAGTACACAAGGGCATTTGTGTTGCTCATTCTAGTGGCTTGACCTTAGCCAAGAAGCTTTTAAGAATTAGATATTACTATCCTAGAATGCAAATTGATGCTTTCTTATATTTATAGAAATGTAGAAAGTGTCAGATACACGGGAACATCATCCATGCACCTTATTAGGAGTTGCGGCCACTAATATCATGATGGATCATTTTTCAATGAGGGTTCAACCTAGTTGGAAAGATTCATCTCTTTGTTAGTAATAACTGAGAGGGGGGGTGAATCAATGGCCTCAAAAATATTCCAATTAATCCACCCAAAAACTTAGTACCATAATATTAAGCCTCTAGTTATCTTCAGTCCTATAAGATGTATGCCTTCAAATATACTTATCAAATAACTAATGCTCAGAGTGCTCTGTTAAACCTTATTCTTGATGTTTACCAAATAGCAGTCTTTCAATTTATTGAAACACAGTAAATAGCTTAGTGTATACCGATCAATCTAGATTAGTTATGTGTAATGCAAAACACTAAAGTAATGACTCATAAACACATTGAAACATGGATTTTTAACGTGGAAATTAGGGGGAAAACCACTTAGGACCAGTAACCCAAAATTTTCACTCTTCTACAGTGAGCTTGGTGAAGAGCCAACCATGTTAAAGGTTACAAACACACTGTTAGGTGTGACCTTGTTAGAGGATTCAAAAGATTAGTTTTTCACTTGATATCAGGCATCTCTATGCTACCGTCTATGATCAAACCCTAGTTTTTCAAATGGTATATGGCATCTCATGCTATCTTCATGATCAAAATTTTTGATACTCCTTGGTATGTATCTCAATATAGAAAGGATCTTTAAATCCCGCTCGGCTAAGGGACTTTCTGAATCAATGGTTAAACTGAAACAGTATGATTTGTTCACATATACAACTTATACTTGCATATTTTCAGATCTATTATAAGCTCATTAAACCATTGTGATAAATATATCTTTTCAATACCTTTGCTCCACTTTTGTTTCATCTCAGTGATGTTGTACTTCTCTATTGCTCGGTGTCCACAAAAATATTTAGCTCTTTCCTTAGCTTGATTGATTAGGACTATATGAAGTTGTTCTTCATTAGTTTCTCTTCAGCATCCTCCTTTTCATTCACTCCCCTTAATTCATAATGAATTAAGTTGTCTCTTTATAGACATGATATCACCATTTCTCTCTTCTTCATTTTCTTGTTCTTGGCATGATCTACAATCTTAGCCAATCCTGATTTAAAGCATAACTCTTGTTTTATCTCGTAGAAATCTTCTTGACAACTGGATAAAATAGCTTTAAATTCTTTACTTATCTCTGGCTTTACCTTGTCGTTGAAAATAATGATAACAACCAGTTAAGTCTATATTTAGCTCAGCTAGCTAGATATTTTGTCATTTTTGAACTCTAGTTAACTTAGGTGTTTTAACTCTTTGATATTTTTGGTCAACAATTCAGTTCTCCTTGGGCTTCTCCGTCGGTGTTGTTTGTCCTTCAGAGTTGTCTATCCTTCGGGTTTCACTACAAAGTTCTTCTCATTGGTTAACACTATAATTCTGGCCGTTGGTAATGCTTGTGCTTCTTCTCATTGGTTCCTTTGCTCAGGCATCACTGTGACTTAACTTTTGGTTATCTATATGCAATTTGAAATATAATAGTTTCATCAATCTCTCATATTGTAACTATTACAAATGTCTGGCTCTCGGTAAGCTCATATAGCTTAGATTTGTTTCTTACAGAGTGGATTCTTCAATCTTCAATCCCTTCACTAGATAGATGTAGCAGCTTCTATTTTTGTTCTAATATGTGGTCTACCTTGACTGTTCCTCTTCTTGATAATTTTTTTTCCTTTGACAGCAATCTCTCCCTTAGATGTATAATCTCCCTTTGTTACTTCTCTCCCTTAGATGGTTATTTCATATGTAATCTCTCCCTATGGATAAAGATTAACTTTTTTTTTTGATTCTTAGGAAATTCTCTTCATGGATAATGATATAATCTCTTTTGATCAATGAGATAATCTCTCCTTTATGATAATGAATCTCTCTCCCTTATGATTCTTGATAATCTGATAATATCTCCCTTTGACAACAATGCCAAAAAACATTTCTTCTATATCATCTTCCATCCCTTTGTATAATATACTCCTTGAATTTCCCTATCCATTAGCAATACATTGTCTTTGGTTTTCAGTGCAGATTTGTACCTAGTTGTGTACATATGTATTTGTTATTGTTCATCTCAGTGCTTGCATCAACATGAATGATCTTCTACTTGTGTGTAGGTTGATGCAGCCTTCTAGTCAGCTTACTGACTGATGGACAAGGGTTATACCCCTAGTCTCTGTCTTAAGTACTCAAATGTATCTTTCGGTAATGGCTTTGTGAATATATTAGCTAATTTTTCCTTAGATTGAACATATTCCAGTATCACTTCCTTTTCTTGCACTTGTTCTCTTAGCTAGTGATACTTGATAGCAATATGCTTAGTATTAGCATGCATGACTAGATTTTTAGAAATGTTAATTGCACTAGTATTATCACAATATATAATCACTGGTTCAAGGATCTTCATATTCATACCTTCCAGCAACTGTTTAATCCATGCAATATTGGAGCAATTTGCAGCAGCAGACACATATTTTTCTTTTGTAGTAGACTAAGAGATGCATCTTTGCTTCTTGTTGATCCATGTGACAAGTCTGTCACCCATGAAGAATGCTCCTCCAGTTGTGCTCTTTTGGTCATCAATGTTTCCAGCCCAATCAACATTTGTATAGACTTGTAGCTCAAATTTTTCTTCTCTTTTATACCATAAGCCATAATCCTCGGTGTTCTTCAGATATCTCAGAATTCTCTTGACAGCAGTCATATGTGATTCTTTGGGATTAGCAGAGAATCTTGCAACTATTTCAACTGCATGTGCTATATCTAGTCCGGTATGAACAACATACATTAGTTTTCCAATCATTGATCTATACAAGGTCTGATTTACCTCATTTGATTTTTCTTCTTTTGTCATCTTACATCCGGTAGCCATAGGTGTTCTAACTGGATTGGAATCTTCCATTTTCAATATCTTCAGCACTTCCTTGATGTATTTGGACTGAGTGATATAGATGCCTGCATCTTGTTGAAGAATCTGTAAACCAAGAAATAATTTGATCTCCCCAAACGTAGATATTTCAAATTCTTTTCTCATTTCTTTTGCAAAGGATTTGCATAACATTTCATTTCCCACAAAAATGATATCATCAAAAAATATTTTAGAAATCAAAATATTACCATCGGTATCTTCTTTTAAGTACAGATTGCTATTTTCACTTGTTCTTACAAATTCAATGCTAATGAGATAGGAGTGAATTCTTTCATACTAGGCTCTAGGTGCTTGTTTCAATCCATACAAGGCTTTATGTAGTCTACATATCATGTTCCTCTTGTCTGGATCAAAAAACCCTTTTGGTTGTTCAATGTATACCTCTTCTTCAAGTATTCCATTTAGGAATGCAGATTTGACATCCATCTGGTATACCTTGAATCCTTTGAATACAGCATAAGAAAGTAAGATTCTAACTCCTTCTATTCTAGCAATGGGTGCAAAGGTTTCTCCATAATCAATACCTTTTTCTTGTGCATACCCCTTGCATACTAACCTTCCTTTATTTCTTGTGACTTCTCCATTCTCATTCAATTTGTTTCTGAATATCCATTTGCTATCGATGACATTCTTGTCATCAAGTCTCGGTACTAGTGTCCATGTATTGTTCTTCTCAATCTATTCTATTTCTTCATTCATAGCACTGACTCATTCTTCATTCTCAAGTGCATTATTAATAGATTTAGGCTCAAAATCACAAAGTAAACATCTAGTGTTTAGTAACTTACTTCTTTTTATCATTCCAGCCTTCTTGTATCCTATGATCAAATTATGTGGATGATGTCTTCTGACATACTTGGCAAGTTTTGGTTCAGCTCTTTGTCCATCATTCTAATCATCTTCTTGACCTTCATTCTGATCTCCATCGCTTGGTACATTATCTTGAGTATTATCCTAATTTTGATAATTGCAGCCTGATGCTCGGGTGCAATGTTCTGTTGCTTGGGAGTGATACATTGTTGCTCCAGTAGAGTGTCAAGTTCTTCAGTATAAACAAACCTGTTGTAGTCCTTTGGTTCTCTTATGCTTTCCTTATCATTCTTTTATGCAAATTCATCTATCTTTACATTTGCACTTTCAATGATCTTGTTAGATGACTTGTTAAGACATTTATAAGCCTTTCTTTTGATGGAATACCCTAGAAAGATACCTTCATCACTTTTGGAATCAAGCTTTCCATTTCTATCATCCTTCAAAATATAACATTGACTACTAAAGATTCTAAAGTAACTTATATTGGGTGTGTAACCATACCAAATCTCATAGGGTGTATTCTTTGTGTCCTTCTTCAATTGTACTATGTTTAATGTGTAGACAGTAGTACTGACAACTTCCCTCCAGAAATTTTGTGTGATGCTCTTCTCAATCATGAATGTTCTTGCACAATCAACAATTGATTTGTTTCTCCTCTCAGCAATTCCATTTTGTTGTGGTGTTCTCGGTGCAGAAACCTGTCTTTTAATTCCATGCTCATTACAGAAATTAGTGAATTCATCTAAAATAAATTCCCCTCCTTTATCTAACCTTAAGCATTTCAATTTCTTATCACTTTGTTTTTCTATCATAGTCTTATACCATTTAAACATCTTGAATGCTTCTGATTTATCTTTTAATAACATAACTATCATCATTCTAGAATAATCATCAACAAAGAGAATGAAATACCTATCTCCATAGTAACTCTTTGTCCTCATGGGTCCACATAGATCAGTATGGACTAATTCTATAATTGCATTAGATGTATGGGTTTTACTCTTGAAACTAGACTTTTTCATCTTACCTTTTTGACAGTTCTTGCACATGATATGCTCGGGCTTTGTCATGCTCAGTAAGCCTCTAATATTCCTTTTATTGCTTATCTTTATCATGTTGTCAAAATTCATATGACACAATCTTGTCTGCCATAACCATATGTCTTTTTTTCTAGCCATTAAACAAGTGGTGTTAGTGTCATCAAGATAGAAAAGGTTACCTTTTATCTTCTCACTAGTTCCAATCAACCTTCCTAATTCATTGAAGATCGTTGCCTTCTTATTCTCAAATGCTACTCGGTGACCTGTATTTTTTAGCTGTGAAACACTTAATAGATTATAATTCAGTCCTTTTACCCAGTAAGCATTTTCACATTTGATCAGGTCATTCAACATTATGGTTCATTTACCTTCAACTGGACAAGGTGTGTTATTACCCATTCTTACTGAACCACCATTATAGTATTCAAAAGTTTCAAACTTTTTCTTATCACCAATCATGTGGTGAGTGCAGCCACTATCTATGATCTAGAAATCATTCTTACTAGCCTTAGATATGAGTGCAATTTCTACATACCTTTCTTCTTCTTCTTCTGAATCATCCTTCATGGCTACAAATACCATCTCAATGTCTTCTTCAGATTCAGTGTTAGTATGATCAACTCTATTCTCAGCTAGGTAACAAGCTTTCTTTCCTTTGTCCTTGTATTCTTGAGTGTCTCTTCTTTTAGATTGTTGGTTGCTTCGGTAATCTTTGTTATCACCTCTATCAAACTTCTTCTCATATTTTCTTTCATTACTTCTGTCATCTTTTCTTCTATTAGGACATCTTGTAGAAAAGTGTCCAACCTCTTTACAATTAAAACATACAAGTGGTAATTTACCTTTGTTTCTACCTTTTCCTCTCTGCAGTCTTCTTTCCATTAGTTCTTCAATCTCATCAAGTCCTTGATCCTCATTATCACTTTCACTATCATTTCTAACAGCATGTCTATGACTTGACTTACTTATTTTCAAAGAAGATTTGAATGCAGATTCTATAAATGGTAAGACACTATTATCAAACTTGTTCATCTCAAATGAAATCAATCTACCAATCAGTCTATCTAGAGTAATTGTATTATTTTCAATTGCTCTCATTTCTTGAATAGAAGAAACTATAATAGCATATATAGGCAGTAAGGTTCTTAATATTTTACTTACCACTGTCTCCTCTTCAAGTACACCCCCAACTCCTCGGATAGCATTTACTACCTCTTGTTGGAAAGTTGACTCCCAGGGAGTATATGGCTTATTTTGTGTTGTCATTATGGCAACAAAGTCATATGAAGTTTTGATAGTAAACTATGAAGTGAAATTTGACTAAGTGTAGAAGACAGAATAGAACAGTGACTTGCAGTTGATCAGGGCATCAGCGCACGTGTGTACGACCACATCAGGATATGTGCATTCAAACTTAATCTCTATGGTATGTTGTTATTCTTATCCTATACATGCATGGTACAGAATGTCAGTACAAGCAAGTTACAGAAAGAACAAGTACACTAGCAGTTCAGAATACAGAGTATGAAGCCAACTTCATGATTTTGATTAGTGTGTAATATTTTTTTATGTAAAGGCTAAGAACCTATTGTAATAAGTTTGTAATCATATATTAAACATTGTTGTAAACATGCTTAAGCCAATTTATTTGGAAGCATTGTGTATTATGTTTTTGGGCCGACTATGGTCTTGTTTTGGGTCGCATCTATTAAGGCATAAAGATATATATATGTAATGCAAAGATACATTTGAAGGGTCATCAAAATAGTCAGAGAAGATGTATAGTAGAGAAGTATGAAGATATAATTATGAGATAGATCCCTTAAAGAAGTTCAAAGCATAAGCGTGTAACTGGAACTGATCAGACATCTGTGTCACATACAGTAGTTCACTTTTGGATATAGTGCATATCTATTCTCAGGAGGTTGTAGCCTTCTTTCTCTTTGAGCAGTGAGCTCTTGGATAGTGAGTCCTCACCCCTAATAGGTTTGTTTGTAAAAGACTCCTAACAAGGTCAGACCCTTAACCAGGTCATTGTACTTACATTGTAAAGACTGCTCCTAACGGGGTAAAGGAACTCTAACAGGTTCATTATACTAGTGCAATATTTTTGGGTACTAATTCCTACCAGGGTTTTCCTCTAATCAAGGTTTCCCCGTAATCATATCTTGTGTTATGTGATCTTATGTTAAGCTTCAAGTGTTATATGATTGATTTATATTTAAAGTTTCTGAAATTGAATAATTAGCTAAACACTGATTCACCCCCCCTCCCAGTGTTTCCAACAATTGGTATCAGAGCCTAGTCCTCAGAGAGAAAATTTTAACCACTTGAGGAGATCATGGATTCAACAAAAGTCAAACATATAAAAAATAATCTTGAATCATCCCTTGAAGATCTAGACAGATTTGAGAAAGAAAATGAAGAACTTAAACTAAAATTTGATGGCTCACAAATGCTTATCAAGAAACTAAGGAAAGAACTAAAAGATTGCTCCACCAATGATTTGAAACTGAATGAAGAGAACTTGTCTCTGAAAGATAAGATAGAAGAATTGAATGATCAGTTAACTGATAGCTTAATAGATATTGAAGAGAAGAACAAAGAAAACAAATAGTTGGATGAAGAACTCATGCAAGACAATATAAAAATCTTGGAATTAGAAAATATCAAGAACAAAATTGAATCTAAATTATCAGGAGCAAAAGACAAGATTGATAAACTACACACAAGCTCTTATCTGATTCAATCACAGCTCTATGCACAAAAGCTAAAAGGTGATACTACTGGTATGGGATACAGTTTAGCTCAAATTGAGATCAACTCACTAAAAGAAAAAAAGAAAGCTCAAACAGAATCTTCAGAAGAAAAGAGAACTAAAAATCATGAAGAGACTAAAGCAGAATCACCAAAATATAAGCACAAGGCATTCAATCGTACTTTCTATGCCTGTAACAAGCATGGAAACTTGGCAAGAGATTGTAAGAATCTAAGACCCTTCAATGGTTACTGTTACTCTTGTAATAAGTTTGGTCATAGGGCTATTCATTGCAGAAAAAATCAAAGAAATCAGCCACAACTGAACCAAAGGAATCAAACTCAATTCAATTAGAGAAATAAACCTCAAAGCAACTTGCAGAATATTACATGACAGATATGTAACTACAATGGACACATAGCCAAGAAATGTAGCATGATGAATAAAAACATTAGACCTCCTATCATTTGTCACTCATGTGGAAAATCTAGACATATCTCAAGGTTTTGCAGATCAAGAACAAAAGGACAAGAGAATCCCAAGAAGTCTTTGTTTGAAGAATTAGGAGAAGTCAATTTTGTGGAAGCTAAAGCTAACTCAGATAAAATATGGGTTGAAGTAAAGAAGGATAATGAAGAGAACAAGGTATCAGATGCATCCTTAGTGGATGCACCTTCTACTTTTGAATAGTTGACCCTCATGGTCTTAGGGGGAGCTATTCTAGCTCTAAACCCCTGCGTGGCTAGTATACTCACCTTTGAGTATGCGCCTATGGATTCATGCATGTAATCATGAATTAAGGTTGTATTCATTCACACATTGCCTTTACTTCATTCAAAACAAATTTTGAAATTCTCTCTGTAAACTGCTTTACGACAACGAGCATTAAATGCAATTGATCTTTATAAAAATTGGCAAAAGATCTTAAAAACCTCACTTTGCATTTGAGATTGAAGCATTCAGAAAGCAGATAGGCATCGAGCATCAAAGCACTACATCTTGAAGGATTAGTTGGTTTGTGAACAGATTATGTTTGGAATGGAACCCTAGCAGTCGTGTCATTTCAGAATCATCGTGAAACCCTACTTAACCAAGTTGCAAGTAAGTATCGCAACCCCTGTTGTATTTGACATTGCTGAGAGGAAGAGATTTTTTTTTAAGAAGCATTCATTCAAGTCCATATTAGATGATGTCAAAGGAGCATTCTCTAGGACTCCACGTAGAAGACATCCACGCATATGTTTATTGCAAGAAGGAAATAGTTGGAGACAACAACATTGCATCTCTCATGGGTTCTTTGATGAAACTAGACTATACATTTAAGGATGAATACACGCAACTCTCTGATAACCCTATCTTTGAGTATTCCAATGTGCATGAATTCTATGAAACAGAATGGGTGAAGATATTACTGAGCAGGATACATGATGATCTATACTTGATAGGTGAGTTTCCTGTCTGCATCACTACAGATCTAATTCATGAGATGAATGGACTCCATAAGACTAGACCAATTCTTCCAACTGGTAAAGATGTTAAGAAAAAAGTTGAGAAAGCATGCTTATCCAGGAGTGATAGGCATGGTATGATAGTTGATCCCATCACGGAAGATGACATAAATCTATTCACCATGATACTAGGTTATAAATTTCAGCACGCAAGCAGATTAAATAGTGTATCTGCAGCTACTGTCTTAGCAGCAATAAAAATGGTGAATGATAATACTCAGTACAACCTATGTGATATATTGCATGCTCAATTGATTGACAACATCTAAGCTATTAAGCATGACAAGAGCAACATATTCAGGTTTTTCTCACTGATCATATATCTCTACTTCCACATAGTAGGAAAGGTTGCAAATCTCTACCTAGACAAAAGCAAACCCACTATGTCACAGATTTCACTAAAAGCCACATCAGAGAGTAGTGTGAAGGATTCT
>MU226350.1:2048314-2078582 GCA_018584345.1 Thuja plicata
GGGAGATTGTTGGCAAGTTGACTCCCAGGGAGTATATGGCTTATTTTTTGTTTTCATTATGGCAACAAAGTCATATGAAGTTTTGACAGTAAACTATGAAGTGAAAATTGACTAAGTGTAGAAGACACAACAGAACAGTGACTTGCAGTCAATCAAGGCATCAACGCATGTGCGTACGATCACATCAGGATATGTGCATTTAGACTTAAGCTCTATGGTATGTTTTTATGCTTATCCTATACACACATGGTATGAAATGTCAGTACGGATAAGTTACAGAAAGAACAAGTACACTAGCAGTTCAGAATACAGAGTATGAAGCCGACTTCATGATTTTGATTAGCGTGTAATATTTTGTTATGTAAAGGCTAAGAACCTATTGTAATAATTTTTTAATCATATATTAAACATTTTTGTCAATATTCTTAAGCCTATTTATTTGGAAGTGTTGTGTATTATGTTTTTGGGCCGACTATGGTCTTGTTTTGGGTCGCGTCTATTCAAGCTTAAAGATATATATATATGTAATGCAAATATACATTTGAAGGGTCATCAAAATAGTCAGAGAAGATGTATAGAAGAGTAGTATGAAGATATTAGTATGAGATAGAGCCCTTAAATAAGTTAAGAGCATAAGCACATAACTGGAACTGATCAGACATCTGTGTCACATACAGC
This sequence comes from Thuja plicata, assembly GCA_018584345.1. NCBI lineage: Eukaryota > Viridiplantae > Streptophyta > Pinopsida > Cupressales > Cupressaceae > Thuja > Thuja plicata. The sequence goes on from MU226350.1 coordinate 2,048,993, forward strand.
AGTTCACTTTTGGATATAGTGCATACCTATTCTCAGGAGGTTGTAGCCTTCTTTCTCTTTGAGCAGTGAGCTCTTGGACAGTGATTCCTCACCCCTAATAGGATTGTTTGTAAAATACTCCTAACAGGGTCAAACCCTTAACCAAGTCATTGTACTTACATTGTAAAGACTACTCCTAACAGGGCAAAGGAACTCTAACAGGTTCATTATACTAGTGCAATATTTGTGGGTACTAATTCCCTCTGGTGTTTTCCTCTAATCAAGGTTTCCCTGTAATCATATATTGTGTTATGTGATCTTATGTTAAGATTCAAGTTTTATATGATTGATTTATATTTAAAGTTGCTGAAATTGAATAATTAGCTAAACATTGATTCACCCCTCACCCCCCCTCTCAATATTTCCAACACCTCTTTGATTTTGCAGCTATGCTAAGTGATATTTTCTCCTTCTTTCATCCTTAGGTCATCAAACCTCCCTCTTAGAATTTTTTCCTTGGCTCTTAGTACATTATCATCTCCTCCATGTACCAGCTTCAACTTATCCCACATTTTCTTTGCAGAGGTGCGGGTTTTGACATCTTCAAACTCAACATCGGAGAGTGATGAAGCAAGTTCTATCATCATGCAATTAATCTCATGCTTTTCTCTTAATTTATCAAGAGTATGAGGTCTTGTAGGAAACACATATTTAGTATCAAGGTGTTGAGTAACATCATTACCAATACCTGATAGGTGGAGTCTTATTCTGCTTTGCCATGATGCAAATTTGTCTTTATTCAACTTGGGCACATCTCGTTTGTTCATCTTGTGATATTTTGCTTGAGTTGTTAAACTCCCTTTCTAAGCACACAAGCTCTGATACCAATTGTTATTAATACCTAAGAGGGGGGGTGAATCAATGGCCTCAAAAATATTGCAATTAATCAACCCAAAAACTTAGTACCACAATATTAAGCCTCTAGTTATCTTCAGCCCTATAAGATGTATGCCTTCAAATATACTTATCAAATAACTACTACTCAAAGTGCTCTGTTAAACCTTATTCTTAATGTTTACTAAATAGCAGTCTTTCAATTTACCAAAATATGTTAAATAGCTTATTGTATACCGATCAATCCAGATTATTTATGTGTAATGAAAAACACTAAAGTAATGACTCATAAACACATTGACACATGGAATTTTAACGTGGAAACCCTATTAGGGGAAAAACCACTTGGAACCGGTAACCCAAAATTTTCACTCTTCTGAAGTGAGCTTGGTGAAGAGACAACCTTGTTAAAGGTTACAAACACACTATTAGGTGTAACCTTGTTAGAGGATTTAAAAGATTATTGTGTCACTTGATATCGAGCATCTTTATGCTACCTTCTATGATCAAACCCTGGTTTTTCAAATGGTATCTGGCATCTCATGCTATCTTCATGATCAAACTTTTTGATACTCCTTGGGATGTATCTCAATATAGAAAGGATCTTAAAATCCCACTTGGTTAAGAGACTTTTTGAATCAATGGTTAAACTGAAACAATATGATATGTTCACATATACAACTTATACTTGTAGATTTTCAGATCTATTGTAAGCTCATTAAACCATTCTGATTAATATATCTTTTCAATAACTTTGCTCCACTTTTGTTTTTGCTCGGTGATGCTATGCTCTGTTTCTCAGTGTCTGTAGAAATATTTAGCTCTTTCCTTAGCTTGATTGATCAGGACTGTATGAAGTTGTTCTTCACTAGTTTCTCTTCAGCATCCTCTTTTTCTTTCACTCCCTTAATTCATAATGAATTAATTTGTCTCTTTATAGACATGATATCACTGTTTCTCTCTTCTTCATTTTCTTGTTCTTGGCATGATCTGCAATCTTAGCCAATCCTGATTTAAAGCATAACTCTTGTTTTATCTCATAGAAATATTCTTGCCAACTAGATAAAACACCTTTAAATCCTTTACTTATCTTTGGCTTTATCTTGTCATTGAAAACAATGATAACAACTAGTGAAGTCTATATTTATCTTTTCCAGCTAGATATTTTTTCATTTCTGAACTGTAGTTAACTTCGGTGTTTTAACTCTTTGATAGCTTTGGTCAACACTTCAATTCTCCTCGGGCTTCTTTGTCGGTCTTGTCTATCCGGTAGGGTTGTTTGTCCTTTGGGCTTCACTGCAAAGTTTTTCTCATCAGTTAACACTATAATTCTAGTCATCAATAATGCTTGTGATTATTCTCTTTGGTAATGCTCGTTGGTTCCTTTGCTCGGGCATCACTGTGAATTAAATTTTGGTTATCTCTGTCCGTCGGGTTTCACTAGCCGTAAGTGTTTGAAGTCACTTAGTAAATGCTTGTCTTTTATGCATTAATAAAAGCATAATATTTTTATCTCTGATTCTCTGAAGTCTTTGACACTTTGATTATAACCATTTAGATTATATCAAGTTGACATCAATGACAATACAATCTATTAACTGATTTAATGTCTTGCATTATCTTTTTGTATTTTAGTGATCAACTTAACATCTTCAAACATTTAATCAGTTGCATGTCATCGCCCTTATCCTCTGATGATCATAAATACATAAACATAGCCACTGAGTATTTCATAAAGAGGGTTGAAGCAATTCCAATGACCTACACCACTGGAAAATAGATTTCCAAATTTCTTTTGAATTATATCATAAGTTGGTACAATGTACCCTAGACCATCATTACAGATCATGGATCCCCTTTAAAAAATAAAAAAGTAGATGAGCTTTGAAGAAGATTCCATATCCATCATAGTTTTTCTTTGATCTACTTTCCCCAAGGTAATGGTCAGAGCAAGGCTATGAATAAAATAATCATAATTTTTTTGAAAAAGATAGCCAATGAAGTTGGTTGAGACTAGTATCTCCAACTCAACCCTACCTTATGGGCATACCAGACTATTTTCTACACTCCCAAAAGATTCACTCCATGCACACTAGTATACAATACCGAAGCTAACTTTCCAATAGAGGTTGAGCTCCCATTATTGCACATATCACTTTAGCATATCATTTTAGATGAGGATTACCGGGTATCTCAACTACAGGAGCTAGAGTTGCTCGATAAAAAGAGACAAAAGGAACTAACACATTTTCAAGCATATCAACAACGTCTCAAAAGAACCTACAACAAAAATGTCATCCTTGTAGATTTTGAATTTGATGATTTAGTCATAATGGAAAATTAGAAAAATTAGACAAAAAGAGAAAAACCAGGAAATTTTGAACCAAACTCGTTGGATCCTTACAACATCACAACAATCTATGGGTCTGGAGCATATGAGATATCCACATCAGAGGGAAAGGTTCTATCAGACCCTATCAATAGCTTTCATTTGCACAAGTACTATTCATAGTTGTCAGAGTAGACCCATTTCAAAAATGCAAAATATCAAAAAAGCAAAAAAAAGTTACCTTGGCGAAAACTAGGCAATCACGTCTTCACTGACACAAAAATAGAAATACAAGAGACATAAATTTTTCCTATGGTGAAAATCACCTCGGTGGTGCCTAGGGAAAGTACCATGGTGAAAACTAGGCAACCTGGTGCCATGTGTAGAGATCATTGTTGTACCATCTATCATCACTCCAATCTAGTATCAATTTTTAGTTCACCCCATATTCCACAATAAAACCCATCATGGCTTGAAATTTGTCAATAATCCTTGTCCTACAGTCTCATTCCCACACAAAGTCATCCCACCATGGTCATTCCATAGTAAATTGCCCATTCTGTTCTAACTGGGGGCACCCTAATGTCATGATCCATCAAGCACTAAAAAAATACCTTAAAATCACTGAAAGAATCCCTAAATTTTGAAAAATGTCCTAAAAAAGCTTTAAAATTTTGGAAAATCCTTCAAAAATTCAAAAACATTGACAAGAATAAAAAATATTCATCTAGGGTGACCATGCCTGGGGTATCTATGATAAGGGCCTTCACTTATGTGATACATTACACATACCCTGACTCCAAACATACGAACCCTATGGTGGACCAAAAACATTCACAAAAAGTCTTAGAAAGATATTATCATATGACAACCAAAAAAAAATAATAATAAATGAGAAAATCTACAATAAATATCCTTTATATATCAATCCAATTTGTTTGCATTTCAAAAATAGACATTGAACGATGTCATATAAAAAGTTTGAGCTTCAACGAAACCAAGTCAAGGCAGTCAAACTTATCAGAAGGTCCTCAGTCAGATTGATCCCACTGTCTTATCTATCAACAGAGTCTCATATCAAAGTCTTTTGTCAAAAAGAAATCATGTTATCTTAGACAAGGAAGGAAACACTCAAAACTAGACAAAGCAGTCTTACACGGGTACACTATACTTCATCTGATAGCATTAGCAAAATGTCATAATTCAATGTCCAAAACAATTACAAAAACACAGACACATAATCAGTATGGATGCTTGTTTGTTGAGCTCAGTTGGTCTTATTATGTCTTGTTTTTTTAAATTCATATTCTTATGCATCTCCATGATTCCACTTAAGCTATTAGAGATGCCACTATGGCTCATGACTTATCTTTTTTGTTTTTTGTCTATGGGATCTTGGATGAGAAATCTTAATAGAGCATTTTGGGTGTCTGTGGTAAGAGCCTTGACAACCACATGTGATATATAATTGCAAAATATTTTGCAATAGATAAATCGGTTGTGATACGTCGCACATGCCTCGACACTTAACACTTGAACTAGATTTCTCGGCCCACATTCCTTGTCAATTGAAAGTGCCTATTAGAATGCAAAAGGATAGTCATGTCTGGATCTTTAATGTCAAGGTATGATGATATTCAAGTTTTTCTATAATAAAAGTGGCTCAATGATGAAATAAATTACTCAAATAAGTTGGATTTTAAAGCTAGTTAAAGAAATTCAGGTTCTAATTTCTTCTGTAATCATTGAATTTGTTGAGCCATATCTTCATTCTATGAAGATTTTGCAACTTTATCAGGATGTTGTCTTTGTTTGTGAACTGCTTCTGGGTGCTTATTATATTGATGTGTCCATTCGAGGACTCCGAAGTGATATTTTCATATGGCACCATGACATTATTCTATTGGTATTTTGGAAATTGTGATTGTGTCATTTGTTGTGTGAAATACTGTTGAGGATCCTCCCCTTTTTGTTGTGTTTTTGGATAGGTAAATGGTTATCTTGGTGGAGGTACATGATGATGACCTTGTGGCCATGACATTATTCTTATTGTCTTACTAATTATTCTTTTCTTATATCATTTAATCTAAATCTTATTTCAAGAGATCATGCATGCCTTTCTTGCATAAACAATATCTTGAGGGGGGCATCATTTACCTTGTTGTCGCCTTATTCCTATTGGGGCATACTGAGCATGATTTTTATCAATTATTCTTGGAAACAATGCCTAAAATGTATTGTATCAAAGAGGGGCAAAATGTAGACACTTAAAAATGACCATTTGCTCTAACACGACAACTTTACTAACATTCCTCTTAATTTATTAAATAATCTTTATTGTTTAATTAAATGATTTCCTTCTACTATATTCTAAATTCAATTTTATCATTTCTCCCTAAATTTGTAATTAAGTGATTTTAATTAATTACTTTATTATTAAACGTCTAATCAAATATTTTATCAATTACTCATCTATAAAGTAATTAAATAATAAACATTATTTAATCATTCCCCATGTCCTTATATTTAATTAAATAATTATATTATTTAATTAAATATTTCCTCTTATTATTATTACATTTATGAAATAATTATATCAATTTCCCTCTCATAATTAAATAAATAATATTTCTTTAATTAACTAATTGTTCCTCTTATAAAAGAAATAAATTTTAATTATTTATTTATGTTCTTTGCATGTGCAAATAAATAAATTCTTTTATTTATGTAATCATATTGATCTTTCCAATTATGAGTTCCAGTTAACTCCGTCATTCTCTCTCCTAACTGATCAATTAAATCAGTTATCTATTTAATCTATCCCATCTTCTACTCCACCTCCTCAATTAAAGTCCTCAATCAAATCAGTTAACTCTTCTATCTTTTCAATCAACATGCAATCAGTTGAGTTCAATTCTCACTTACTCTGAGTTCAACTCTTCAATCAAAGACAATCAACCCATCAATCAAGGAATCTTGATTGGAACCCTAAAAATCTATATAATGAGAGCTTGTTTTTCATATTTGGTAACCACAATCACTTTGAATTCTTATGTTGGTACATCGAGCACTCATTTTTGAGAGCCCACATTGCATAGATAAGGAAAACAATGAAGGAGGACTTTTGGTTTGCATGTTCATGTGTTTTGATTGATTTCATTATTATTTGATGATTATGCATAAAGTTATTTTTCTTCCTCTTTCGATATTGGGAATACTAACTACCTAACTGATCTCCTCATAAAAGGGCATGCACATGAAAAACTCATCATAAAATAATGAATTGCTATAATAATGCATAAAGCATTAAATTCCATACTCATACATTAAGTCATTTACTAATATAAGAGGAGCATCATACAAAAGCATTAATCATTTAATATACATATATGCATGTATAATAATTAGAACATCAATTGTAAATAGATGTCTTTAAATTAGACACTAGCAATTGTTTAATGATGATTAACATTATCAAACAACATAGTTAAATAATAATTAATATTAACCCTTCATTATTTACTATTTTCATTAATTATGGTTTAATCATTATAAATCATATTATAATATATTAAGGAAAATTAAATAATTAATTGAACTAAATTAAACTACATATATATCTTGACAAGATGTCAAGAATCACACAAAACCGGACAAGGACTTGGGGTATTACAATACATCATTCAATTTCATTTGACAATCCTAGCAAACTATCTTGAGTAAGATGAGTTGGTGTGATCAATCCTTTATTCATGGCCTCAAATTTGCAACATCCTTCATTTGGTGGAATTGAAAAATTTAGTAAGGGGTTTCAATTCAGCAACAACCTCCATTTGGTGGAATCAACAAATTTAGCAAGGGGTTTTAATTTTGTAACATCCTCCATTTGATGAAATCGGTTAATTTAGTGAAGGGGAAGCCCCTAAAAATTATTAAATTTTAAATTTAAGCACCATTTTTTTTTAAAAGATAATTTAAGTATTTTGAAACTTATGGGAACTAATCACCATTAACTGGAATTCTCAATAATAAATTAGATATTCTTCCTGGCGTCATGTCTAAGAAGCCTCTTTTGCAAATCCAATTTATGGTTTCTCCTAAAATAATTGTCTCTTGTCTTCCCCTTGCCATTCTATCTCCTTAAGGGATTGGAGATGGCCTTGTAAGTACATCATCTATTACTTTCCCCTTAAAATAATTTATAAACAACTTCTCTAATGCAAGAGCATCAACTCCTCTTCAAATTTTGTTTTTAAATTTTGAGTATAATTTTGTCTTTGATAGTTGCAGACATTTGTTAGTTTTAGTTTGTTGTGTTTTGTTGTCTAGCACTCTGTTTTGGTATTGAATCTTTTTTCTTTAGTTGATTTCAATCTATGGTTATAGAAGGCAAGTCCATGGTGGAGGTAAGACCCAACATTCTACCGTTGGCATACCAAGAAGACAAACTAGTTTCCTACATTTGCAAATGAATTGTTGGCAGTTAGTTATTTTCTCTAACTGTTTGATTTCTCTAAAAATTGGCAATTGGAATGTTTTTGGGCGGTGGGGCATGAGAAGAAAAGGGAGAAAATTGATCATATCAAAGGTAGGTTGTGGTTTTTTGTTTTGGGGGAGAGTCGACCTAAGGAAGGATCGAAAGGATTAAAAAATAGATTGAAAGGAACAAATAAATTAGTGGTTTGATATGCAATAAATCATGTTCTTATCTTCTATCTTTGTTTTTGTTCAGCAAAAGTAGATTATTCTCTAAATGTATTTTCTATCTTATCAGTATCGATCTGATCAAAGGTGTGTAGTAACAATAGTCTACTCAATAATTCTCTATCAATTTCTGAGAACTATCATTGCTTGGGTTCTTGACTCTCTGTCATTTAGTACTGTGAAACTTTATTTTATTGGTTGTTAGAGAAAACACCTCATTTTGGTATTGAGGCCATTATTCTCCCCGCTATTTTGATCTCACCTCACCTCAATGCTAAATAAAATTGTAAATACAATTAGAACAAAAAAGGAACAAGCTCAAAGGTCTAGAAATATGGAAGCCCATAGCGGATTCCTAGTCTTATCTTTTAGCATGGAAAATACTTCATGCCAAGTGCCCATCAGTAACCATCCCAAATTCCTTTGTCCACCACTCGCATGTTCATTTTATGCTAAAGAGGAATCCATAAAACATGTCTTTTATTTTTTCTCTCATGTTCACAACATTTAGTATTTCCTTTTCTACTTGTTTTTTTATCTCTTCTAACATGTTTGTGTGTGATCAAAATGTGACACTTCTATAAACCATTACACTTGAGAGAATCTATGAAGAGGAAGTCCCAAGAAGCGGCTTATAGGTTCTTATCCATAGTGTGCAAGAATCATGTAGATAAAGATGGTGGCTCTCAGATGAACCTAATAAGCAAAATCCCTGCAAGGTGCACTATAGAATGAAAGATTCAAATGATAATTTGCAAAGTAATCTAAGAAGAGATGCAAGATCTAAGATAAAAATGATATACAAGAAATGCAAGAAAAGTATATCTAAACTAGATGAATTAAGATAGATGCAAGAAAGTAGATAAAAAAGCTAAATGATATTGTAATGCTTCAATGATACCAAGATACAATATGAGCTAGGATGCAATAATGCTTCAAGATGCATGAACTCCAAGATCTCCAAAAGGGAAATACCTCCAAAAACTATCTTTTCCATTTTTTCGTAGCTTACCCAAGAATAAGGAGAGAGAGCTTCCTTTTATAGGAGATTAGAAATAAGAGAACGGTCAAGATTAAGAGGCAAAAAAAAATGATCAATAGTGGAGATTAAATCTTGGTTAATCCATGTGCTTGAGATAAAGAGGGAAAGGCCTTTTTCAAACGATTCTATCTCATTGGAAAGTGCACTTTTCTTATTATTATTTATTATTTATTTATTTTTATTTTCTTGTTTTATGTGCACTTAGGATAAAGGGGTTTTTATTATTTAATTAAAAGATTTTTTATTTAAAACCTGTATTTTGAATTTGATCACAGGAGCAGGATGGAGAGCGGGTGTCTGCAATGGTCGACTGTTTTAAACCCTAAGTTCCGACGCCATGATGGATTTGTTTTCCAGGGCAATAATGGCAGAAAATGGAATTTCAATAACAGACAGAGGCATGGCAATGGTGGTCCTCAGAGAAATCATAGAGCTTGGTAGGATCCGATTGGTACATATGGTTTTGGTCGTTTACCATCAGCAGTCGGGATAGGAAAATCCTTTCATAACTTGGATGCCCACAACTTCAAGGAGATAGAAAACAATTTTTGGAGGGCCAAACCGATTGAAAAATAGCATGGTGAGCTGGAGGTAGGTTCTAACATTCTCTCTCCTACTATGTTTGATATCCATATCAACCATTTAGAATGGATTTATAACATAGATTTCTTTAGAAGTATGGCCTTTATCTTGAAATGGACTGGGGAGTGGCCTGCATATGAGAAAATAAAAAACTGGGTTTTCGATCGGGGTAGCCTGGACTGCACCTTAAAAACCCTTACAAATGATTTATACATGGTAATGTACCCAACAAAAGAGATCAAAGATCATGTGTTACATTCGGGTCCATATTTTATTTAGGGACAAGGATTATTTGTTATGGAGTGGATCCTAACTTTGACCCCACTGTGGAAAAACTATCTGATATTCTGATGTGGATCAATCTTAGTAATCTTCCCCATGAATACTGGAACACAGTCACTTTTAGGCTTATTGGAGATTCATTGGGGAATTTTTTGGACTGGGGTGAAGAACTTGATTTGAAATATTTTTCAACCTTCATTAGAATTTTGATCTTATAGAATGAAATCAAACCACTTCCTGATTTTGTTGAACTAAGATCTAATGTCGGCATTTGGAAACAAAAGATTAAAATAGTGATACTAGATAAAGAAACAACTAGTAGGAAAGATGTAGGTGGTGAATCCCAAAATAGAGGTAAAAGAAAGGTTGGTAACTGTGAGAGGGATGGTATTTTGTGTAAGGCTAACATTCAGTCTGCTCCCGTTGAGCACAATGCAGATCTGGCTCACTTAAGGAACACAAGAATCATATTATCCCTGGAGGACTTTGTATAACCTCTAGTTCCATGTGTCTAACATGTTCCTCCTTGATGAGGAAAAAGTGGATGTGGAGAGAGGGAAGTTTTTGAAGGACAAATATTTACAAAATCCATGTGATCTTATTCACACAGATGTTCAAAACCTTAGGGTTTCTGAGCACATATTGGGCATGCATCAGGCAGAGGAGAAATCTAATCCAACAAAGTCATTGGTAAACATAGGGGCTGACAAGGAAAATATGATGTCCAAGGAGACTATTAAGGTAATTACTGGTGACTCTCCCTTTCCATTGCCTACTTGGGATGACAGCAAGGGAAGTGATAATATGACTAGGAGCAATCAGCATGTTGAATAGATAGAATCCATACCGGAGATGAACAATAGGGATTCACCTTCAGATTTGGTGGCTCTTAAGGAAATTGGGGAGGATAGGGTGGATTATGAACCCGCATTCTTGCTTGATACCATGGAACATTAGTAAAAGACATTCCCATCTCTCCAATCAGAAATTTGGGAGACTCTTTTTAGGCAGCAAAAGACAGTGGGGGGAACAGTATTGGGAACAAATTTGATGAGGAATCAGAAGATACAGAGGATCTCAATGCAAAAGACTTCCTGGGACTCTTAGATTAGATGGGGATACTAGCTAGTAGGGGGATTGAACAATATGACTCTTCGATTGATAAAGCTCAAGTGGGGGAAAAGAAAAAAGAAAAAAAAGGGGAGCAAGCACCCATAAAATGTGTCTTGCTAAAGTTGCATGCGCAAGTGGTTAGAGAAAATTGAGATTGGGAAAAGGCCAGGCCTTTTCCTGAGAGAAATGAAAATCCTATAGTGGAATGTCAGGGGCTGAAATACCCCTAAAAAATTTCGCTTGATCAAGAGATGTCTCGATCAGATGAAACTAGAAATAGTTTTTTTACAATAAATCAAGCTTAAAGATGAGGAGTGTTCTAGGTTTGCACAAAAAATTTCTAGGTGGAAGTGTTCTTTTGTTGAGGCCATGGGTGCCTCAGGTGGGCTCGGGATTTTATGGAATCTAAACACTATTTCTATTAATATTCTACAGAGGGGCAGACATTGGATCTGGGCTAAGGCGGACTCAAGGCAACTTTTATCTAGATTCAACATTATCAAAATTTATGGTCCAAATGATCCGAGACTCAAAACTATCATTTGGGAGGAGCTTTCAAATCTTTTGTGTACCTTCCCTAAGGCGTTATTTTTGTTGGGGGATATTTAAATGTCCTTGTGCAGGTTGATGACAAACGGGGAGGTATTGGTTGGGCTGGAAAAAGCCAGCGGGATTTCAGTAACTTCATAATGGATAATGGGCTAATCGAATTGGAATTAAGGGGAGGTAATTTTACATTGATGAAAAAGAGGCTTAATTTTAACAACATTGCTGAAAAACTTGACAGATTTCACATTTATGGTGATTGGGCTGCAACTAAGTAGATTTTTTCTTCTGAATTCCTACCTATTACTGGCTCGGATCACTTTCCCATTTGCCTCATATTACATGATGATGCCATGCCGAAAAGATGTCCCTTCAAATTCAAGGCAATGTGGCTCCAGGAAGATGGCTTCGATGCTCTTATAGCTGACTAGTGGAAACAAGCTCCAATTAGGAAAGGTAACAAGGCTTTTATTTTTAGTAAGAAGTTACAGCATATTAAAGATAGATTGAAAATCTGGAACTGTGAGAGCTTTAAAAACATTTTTGCTGAAAAAGATAAGATTGAAGGGGAATTAAAACTTCTAAATGAGAAATTCATTACATAAGGTATGACCTACCTGGAATTTCTGGAGGAACAACCTCTCACTAAGGATTACATAGAAATCCTAGCAAGAGAGGAAATGTTTTGGAGGCAGAAGTCTAGAGAACTGTGTTTAAAGGATGGGGACCGGAATACAAAATTCTTCCACAACTCTGCGAAGGTGAAAAGAGCATCTAAAAGAATTTTATCCATTAAATATCATCAAGGGAAATTGTTAGATTTAGAAAAGGAAATTAATGAGGAAGTAATCAGATATTTTTCAAAGATTTTTTGTGAAGATAGACAGCAAACATATTGCACAGAGGAAATCTTAAACACTATTCTGTACTATATTAGTGAAGAACAAAATGCCTTCTTACTTGCCCCAACTACAATGGATGAGGTTAAGGTTACTTTATTCGGGATGGACGGAGATAAATTCTCGGGACTGGATGGCTTTACTGCATTATTCTTTCAACATTTATGGACTATTGTAGGAGTGGAAATTTGGAAGGTGGTTGAGGAAGCCAGAATTGGTGGCTTTATTATGAAGGATTTCAGCAATACACTAATTGCCACCATCCCTAAAAAGAGGTTATTGGTTTTCTTAATGATTTTTTTTCTATCACTCTGTGCAACACTATTTACAAAATCATATCTAAAGTCATTGCTAACATACTCAAATTGGTTTTGGATAGTGTTATATCAAAAGAAAAAAGTGGGTTTGCACCTGAGAGATCTATTTTTGAAGGAATTATTGTGGCACATGAGGTAATTCACTCTGTTAGAACAGAAAAAATAGATCGGATGATGGTTAAGTTCGGTATTAGAAAATCTTGTGATGAAGTGGACAGGAGTTTTCTCCTAAAAGTGCTAAAAAAATTGGTTTTGCAGACAAATGGATTTCATAGATTGATAGTTGTTTGTCTGGTGTGTGTCTCTCCATTCTAGGTAATGGTAGTCCACAAGGGTTCTTGGAAACATGCAAGGGAATAAGGCAGGGAGACCCTATTTTTCCTTTTCTATTTATTATTATGGCTGAGGTCTTGGGTAGAATAATAAAAAACAAAAGGAGGGTGGGACAATGGAGGGGTATTAGAGTGGCTTCTGGGGAACCTCCTATATCCCATTTACAATTTGTGGATGATAATTTATTATTAGGGGAAGCCTTTATCCGAGAAGCAAGATTGATAAAATCCATGATTGATAAGTATAGTCAGGCATTGAGACAATGCGTCAACTAGCTGAAATCAAAAATATATTTTTCAATACTCCTCCTCAATGTCAAAGGGGTATTTTCAATGTGTTGGGAATGATAAAAGGCTTTCTTCTAGAAAATTATTTGGGTATACCACTCTTTGGGGGAGCTTGTAAAGAGGACCTTTGGAACGATCTTATATCCTCATGCTAAAAAAAAATGGCAGGATGGCATGGAAAATGGTTATCCTTAGCTGGAAGAATTCTAATGCTGAAAATAATCATATCAGCGACCCCTATTTCCCTATTATGTGCTTAAGAATTCTCCCCTGAGTTATTAACAAAATTGGACAATCCATGAGAAAATTCTTTTGGAATGGAGCGAATCAGGAGGACAAAATCCCATTGTTGGCATGGGAAAAGGTGTGTAGACCCAAATTGGGGGGGGGCGGGGATTAGGAATTGGTAGCTCATGAACACAGCACTGGGGGCCAAATTGGTTTGGTCTATTTATAAATAGCCAAACAGAATGTGGGTCAGGATCATTAAGGCAAAATATTTGGACACTTTTTACAATGACAGAATTCTTACTACGAGAAATCTCCCTACAGGATCTGCTATGTGGAATTTTATAGTTTCATGTAGACATATTATCACAGATCATATTTCTTGGAATCTTGGAAATGGGTTGAATGCAAACTTCTGGGAGGATTCTTGGAATGGCCACCAAGCTCTTAAACACTCGGTTGATCTGCATGACTTGAGTTTTTTTTTTTCCAGAAGTTGGGGGGATAAAGTTGCAGATTATGTTGAACAAAAGGAAGGTCTATTTAGCCAAGAATGACAGTGGAAAAATCTTGAGAATTTAAATTTATCAAATCAACAAAAATTGACAATGGGAAGAATTCTAGAATCTAGAATATGAAATTTAAGCAATGAGGAAGACTAGTTAATCTAGTGTGGATCTAAAAGTGGTGAGTTTTTGGTGAAACTCGGTTACCAAATATTGGATATAGTAGATGAAGAAGAAGGGTGGCCTACAAAAATCTACTAGGGTAAAGATTGTCTGCCCAAAGCTGGGGTATTTTCCTGGTTGGCATCCAGGGGTAGAATTTTAATGGGAGAGAGAAGGAAGAGACTGGGTTTCATTGGTCCAACAAAATGTGTAATATGTGAAGAGGATGAGGAGAATGTAGATCACTTGCTGATTCAATGCAAGTTTGCAGCGTAGTGTTGGGATATGGTCAAAATAAATGGGGATGGCATGGACCCCTTTGACACAACATCCAAGATTTCCTTCTTAGTTGGCCTTCAACCCAGAGTAAATCTTGTTTGGAGGGGATTTGTGATGCTTGTCTGTCCACAGTCATGTGGGAAATATGGAAAGAACGCAATAGGAGGATTTTCTTGGAGAAACAAGAGCAATGGAGAGATTGAAATTCAGAATTAATCATGTGATTGAGGAACTAATGACCATATCAGTAGGTAGGAATCCCACTAACATCCCATTCTCCAAAAATGATAGGCATATTTAGAATTTTTGGCCAGGCATTAAAATAAGACAGTTGGGGAATGTGACTACCAAATCTAAATATCCTTCAAAGAAGCACATAGTGACATGGATGGCTCCAAAGAGAGGATGGGTGAAGGTGAATTTTGATGGAGCCTCTAGAGGCAATCCGGGAGTGTCGGGTGTGGGTGCAATTACAAAAGATTAGAATGGGAATACTTTGGCTTTTTGTGTTGAAAAGTTAGATGAAGTTACAAATAATATGGCTCAAGTTAAGGCTTCCCTCCTTGGTGTTAAAATGTCTCTGAAACAAGGGTTCAAAAAAATCCATCTGGAAGGAGATTCTTAGTTATTATCTCTGTAATTATTAAAAAGAAAATTCTGGTGTGGCATCTACAGTCTTCAATTAGAAAGATAAACAAGCTCCTTAACCAATTCAAAGACTATAAAGTATCACATATTAAAAGAGAAGGGAATATGGATGCAAACACACTATCCAACTAGGCAGAAAATTTTGAGGAGACAGGCACAAAATTTATTGAAGATTTAGGTGGCTAATCTGAGTTTATTTAATTTTAGTTTAAAACCCCAAGATTGGGTTCCTAATTTGAAAAAGGTGGTAAATATTGATCTTTCATGGTTTTTATTCTGATTGACATCGCTTACAAGCTCATAATTACTTTGTAAGTAATGATGATTTTTTGAGACTCGGTATGCCTTGGTGATGTTAGTGAGTATTTATGGATATGGGTGGTAGTCAGTTTTGGTGGTGTCCCAATTTAAATGCTCAGATTTCTTGAGTGTGCGAGTGATGCAAAGGACTCCTTTTACTGAACAATGCTGATAAAATATATCCTCACCAGAAATTCTTGGCACGATTGAGTTAACTTGCACATTTAATGATGGTTTTTGATAAATATATTTGTGCCTTTCAAGTGGCAAAGATCTGGTATTAAGATTTGAAAGGACACAGTATCTCTGGCAATTATGATAGACAGAGATAGAATCTACATCATCCTGGATGGAAAATGTCTATATATTGCCTTTTGTGGACTCCTACTCCACTATGCTATATTTCTTATTTGTTTATGACTGTTGTAATTTCCTTGATAATTTGTGTTGTGTAGGGAAGACAATCACCATGGAGGTGACATTTACGCTGAAACTGGGTGCACAGAAATAGTAGAAGGGGTTTTTTGGACTAATTAAGGTGAAGCGCCTCCGTAAGCTTCTGAAATGGACCAGCACAAAATTAGAGGAGGCAGTTTTTGAAATACTTGGGCCCATTTTCCACGATGTTTATCATCGAGGTTGACTCAATGTCGACATCACTTTAATGATTTTTGTATGGGCTTTAGAACTGGGAGTTGAAAATAATGAAATCAGAGAAGGTATGAAATCTTTGTTTACTAAAGATTTTTTGGGTGGCATGAAGTCCTTCCTGGAGTGGGCGTGGCCAGGAAGAGGTTTTGACTACTCTGAAGGAATTGCTGATGATGAAGAGGCCATGGAGGTTGGTCTACTTCCTTTCATTCACTGGCCTCGGTGGGTGAAGAGGGGGGATTACAAAATAAATAGGCTCATTGGGTGGGATAGCATCAAGTATGTTATTCGCAATTGCCCATGCCCCAGAATCATTTGTGGTGTTGTTTCTCTAAATCTTTGCATCCCTCGACGTCGTCATTTTGTCCAAATCGGCCATAGAAACAAAAGAATTTAGAAAGAATCAATATGGTTTACAAGTTTTTTGTTATTAATGGGCATGAAATGTATTGGGTTGTGTTATGCCCTGCATCCCCGTCCCTACATTTTTGTGTGCAAAATGTTGGGTCCCCCTTTTTTTTTATTTTTTTTTTGCTTTTTGCTTTTGGCTCTTGCCTTGTCTTTTTCTTTGTTTTCTTTGTTTTCTTTCTCCCAGGTTTTCTTCCCCACGGTGTTGTTTTGTTTTGTGTTTCTCTCATGTCTTCAGGACTCAGTCTAAGAATTGGTCATCCTTTGTCAGGAGTTAGATTTCAAACTCCGGGATTCTTCACCGCGATGTGTTCTTTCCTTAAGGTGGTATCGTCGCATGGAATCCCCGGGCCCGAAGTCTAGAGGTCTGTCTGTCCAGAGTTTGCGAAGGGAAAGGTAACTTGATTTTACCACAGGTATAAATAGGAATTACCTATCATTTTCACATTTACCGTGACTAAACACTTGTGCAATCTTAGCGATTTAAGAGCGATTTACAGCAATTTAGCGATAATCCAGTGCTAACTATTCCAAGCTGGTCTGAACGATTGTGAGCAATCTGTGCTAGTGAGTTGTGATTGTTTGGCAGTTGAAGCTATTGCAGAGCATTCGTGGCACAAGTTCCTTTCCTTGCCTTTCTTCATTCAGGTTGGTGCCTTCCCTCCTTTATATTTTCTTTCCTTCTTTCTGGTTTTGTTTGTGTTGTCTCATTCTGTTGTTTTGTCTTGTGTTTCTTTCTGGTTCACCGCCCGTTGGTGGGTCAGCTCTGCCAAGGGGTTGTCTTCCCTTTGTGTAGATGTAGCATAGTTTTTAAATGGTGTAGAAAGATTGTAAATATCTGTACATTGTTTGGTTTTCATAAATATCTGCTCTGCATTGTGTATACATGTGTACATTTGATGTATATTGTTGTATATCCGTCTGGTCTACATGTATATACCCTTTGACTCTATTGTATATTGGTGTATATTTTGTGTACATTCTGCCTGATAGTCTAGAAAGCTCGTTGTGCTACGTTTGTTTCTGGTTTTGAGTTGCGAGCTCGCTCTATGTAGAATACCGCCTAGTTGAAACTCGGCTCTCAGCCAATTTCAACCAAGCAGTTTTCTCTCTCCTCCGTAAACCAGCCTGACTTACATTTATGTCCCATGCGCGCATTTAAATTTGTCCAAGTGGCCTTCACTTTTCATGCATTCGGACAGTTGGCTCCGCCGTCATCACCATAACTCCCATTTATTGCATAACCACGTGGCACCCACGTGGGTCTGACAGCCCACTTTTTGTGTACACCTTCCAACGGTTACTTCCCCGGGCTCTAAATCTCTTGCCATCACTCATCCCGTGTCCTTCTTTTTCTAAGTGTGATAAAATCCCCGGACACAGATGATTGGTTAAATTTCTAAGTTTGTAATATATATGTGCTTTCTAGGATTTTGAGCTAAACTAACTTTTCAGGGAAAGCAAGCACCGCGATGGTAAGTTCTCGAACCCTGAATTTTTTGTTCACTTATACGTTCTGACAGTCACCTTGCCTTACATTTTTCCAGAGCAACAAACTCTCAAACATGTCTAAAGCATCCACATCCTCACCACCTGAAAGTCTGGAACTTCCTTCTGCGATGGTTACCAGAGCTACAGTCAGGTCTAAAATGGAGAAGGCCCTAGAGAAACTGCCCATGAGCCTTAAATACGTGAAGGATGGTGTTATCATGGGCTCCAAGATTGAGTCTAAATTCTAGCTTATTACCGACACTAGCGTTGGAACATGGCCTGAAATGCAGGCCTTGGTAAAAATAATGTACATCCAATGACAGGCCGGGGATCCATTGGCCATCAAAATTGGAAACTCCAGGATTCTCAAGGCAGCTTGTTTCCCATGCTTGGTGCAGTCACCGGAGCTTATTCTTACACTTGTAGTGCACTACAACACATCTGTCTGAGCTATTATGCTTGCAGCCCCGGAGCCGATAGGGTATCCTACTCCCATGGTGTCCCTAGACCCTGATACCTTCCAGAGGGGCTTGGGAATCCCCCAATTTGACAAAATAGTTATGGTCACCCGATCAGATGCCTTGGCCCAATTCACGCAGCTAGAGGAGGCGGCCCGTATTTACATGAACAATAATTGGCTCAAGGTCCCGAAGAGGGACCCCAAGAGGATGAAATTAGAGATCCCCAGCTCCAAATTCAAAGAGAGCATCCAGATGGGGATGATAGCACTATGTCGGGTCTTCGGGCAACAGCATGCCTAAGAATTCTCCGGGTGGATGTATTACTTCTTGCTTGGTATAAGCACAGACATGGAGTTTTTTGACTAGGCTGCCATAATCTCAAACCATGTGGACTCCCAGTTCCTTCAATTGACCAAGAAGAAGTTCTATATGACTTATTATGTTCTTTGGGCCCTGGCACAACAATGACCCCACACCAATGGGTCACTTAAAAAGGACGTACTCAGGATCGGGCTGGGCCAGAAGGCCCCTTGGGACCATTTCCCACAAATTCAATGGGAGGCCAGCTTCCCTAGCTTTTGCCAAGTAAACGATGCCTTCATTTACTACCACCTACTCACACCCACCCGAGATGCAAGATACCGCCTGTCTACAGAGGTGATGAATTTGGTCTGAAGTTACAGACATTACTATATACAGTTTCAACAGCATACTTACATAAGGAAACCCTACTTGTCTCCCAAACATTATGGGGACAAGATAATTCTCCTAGATTACTATAGGGAGACAATGGAGCTGCACACATTCTATGCCTTAAAAAGGTAACAAATATTCCATTCCCAATCACTTGTGAGAACTATGCATGTAGTTTGGCCACCGCCAAAGAAGCGGATAGTGAGCTTAAGAGCTATAACCTGGCAGAATTTTACTTAGCGCAGAAATATTTTGATCCGCATGGCAAGATTGCAACGGCACTTCCCTGGGCATCAGAGCCCCATCAATATCATATGGAAGACTTCTGGGAAGATTGTCAGGATGACGTGGAAGTTCGGGGGTGGCATTATGTCAGGATGACTGCACGAATAATGGAAAGATTGAAGCTCCAGAGATTCCTGGAGGACTTCTCAGACACCGACTCCATGGTAGATCCCCAGTACAAAGAAAAGGGGATTGAAAAATTGACCCTCCCAGTAGTGAACTGGGATGCCTAGGAAGGGCCCACTATTGAGGAGTTCACTCGCAATATAGTGGAATGCAGCCACCTCTACTTCAAGAAGGTGTGCCCCAGGAGTGTCTGTCGGGCGGCCCAATCGATACCAAAGTTAACCCTGGGGGCTGGGACTTCTTCACAGGGAGTAGATAAAGGAAAGGGATAGCCATAACTCTATCTGCGCAGGAAGTCCCCATAAAAGAGCAAATAAGGCAATCGATGGCAGCCTCCCAACAAATGAGGGAGACATTAATCACGCAATTAGCAACCCTAGTGTCAATGGCTGGATCAATTCGTCCTCCCTCCTCTCCTTCACTGGTGGCCTTAATGGTTAAGGCAACGGGGGTGGACCTAGAGGAACAAGCAGCACTAAGGGATGTGGGGCCACCCTTAGTCACAAGAAGAAAGAAGAGGCTCAACAAAAGGCCCAAGGCAGAACCAGAGCTGGGGATGCCCCAGACCCCACAAGTTGAGATCCTTTCCTCCGACTCCCTGGAATCAGAAAGGGAATAAGAGCCCACCAATGTCCCTGCCAATCATCCCCCACAGGATGATTTTGATGATGTTTTTGCAACCGACAAGTTCGGGAATCTGTAGGGGGACATCGAGAAAACAGAAGCTGAAGTCCCGGCGCAGGAAGAGGCTCTGGAACAAGAACCTGCGTGGGAGTAGGAAGAGCAGATGGAAGAAGAGAAGAAAATAGAGTAGGAGATCACCTCCGAGGTCCCAGAGATACAAAATATGGGAGTGGACCAACAAAAGCTGAGTGAACAAATGGCATACGCTGAGGGAACAAGACCTACGAGAGCAACCGTAACCTCAGCCACCGCGTTCCAAGTGCCACTCCCCAGAGCAAACTTTGGGCAGGTAATAACTGTGGCCCAAACGTTAAATCTTGGCCCGATACCTCCCCCATTTCCAAAGGACATACCAATGGAAGAATAAATCCCAGTGACAGAGGCCAAGGAACAAGAAGAGCGACAAGAGGAAGAAGCCCTCAGGACAGCCAATGAGGGTCCAGATGAAGCAAAAGATATAGAGGACAAGGCAGAAGAAATAAATGTCGCTAGGGAAAATATTATCAACAAAGCCCAAGATGAAGAGAAGGAGTCGGGAGAAACTCACACCACTGAGGGGCAGCAGCAGCAAGATACCAAGGAAGGATCTAAAGAATAGACTTTAGCAAATAAGCCACCCCTACCACCTTAGTGGTTGGTCGAAAGCAAGAAAATAAAATCTCTATCCACCCCCAGAGCTCATCTCTCCCTGGCCGAGATGATGGCTCAGGTCCAGAATCCACCGAAGGAAAAGAAAGACCAGACGGTTCATACTTTGTGAACCGGGCCAGTCGAAGAAATAGTTGCGGTTGTGGCAACACCTCCCCCAGACACAGATGAAGCAACCATCGAAGTTGGAGATTATGATAGTACAGAGATATCACTGGGAAAAAGAGGAAAACAGGGTGAAGTGGACCTATTGAAAGAGGTGACCAGAGCCGTGGAGGCCTGATATGAAAAGGAGGCCCAAAGGCTCAAAGCAGAAAAGGCCTCCACATATGATGTGCCATTACCACAGAGCGACATAGACTCTCTATGAGAAATGAAAAAGAAGGCCCAAGCATTCAATGAGTGGGTCACTCTGCAGATAGGAAACACCCGGTGCCTCTTGGTATCCACCCTCCTAGATTTGTATGTGGCCTGACATGTTCTGCATCAGGCAGAAACTATTATCAACATATGGGAGGGTGTTATGGAAAATTACAAAGCATGGAAAGTAGAACTTGAAGAACTCCTCGGTCTTGGGGAGGAAATGGTTTCTGAGTCTGGGATTCTGGGAGAAGAATCATTCGATTTTGTAAAAATCTAACACTCCATACTTGACCTCACATTGGAGGTGCTTAAGCAACTGGTAGGGGTTCTACATGATAAAATCAACATGGTCCAATATTCCTCGAATATGTATAAGGCATTTGTCACAAAGGTCTCTAGAGCTGACCTGTTCAGAACTGACACATGCACGCTGGAGGAATACATTTTGGGGAAGTTTGATGAACTAATGGAGTCAAGATATCAATCCCCAGAGGGAGTGGATGGAACTCAAATGGCGAGAATGACTCACATGATCCTTAGTGGTCATGATGCGGCAAAAATGGCTGATGAATTCAAAAGGAATGTTCCAGAGCTAGGGGAACAGATTGAGGTGGCTAAGTACCGACAGGCTGGCCTCAAAGAGATTGATGAGGATGGGATCTCCCACCTCCTCCAGACCTTCAATGATAACAAGAAACAATAAAGTTTCTCTGGGGGGCACAGAAAACCCAAACATTTTGTATTCTTTATTCTTTCAGAGTGTAAGTTCCCAGATCCTGGAATCTCGGATCCTAAATTTTGTATTCTTTCAAGTGATCTGTGTCCCGGTCCCCGAGGCCGACTGGTCACTTTCAAAAGTGGTTAATAAATATTTTCAAAGGGTAGTGGGCTATATCGAGGCACGCTGGATCGACGGTTGGTTTTTTGATAGATGGTCTTCTCGAGGCGCCGCTTTAGATATACACCTGGCACATTGGAGACAGGGCACCGCATATCCCATTTATGAGGCATGTAGCCTCAATCCCTAGGGGATCAGATTTCTTCCTTCTCTTTCTTCGCTCTCTTCTCAAGGTCGATTCTTCCACTCCATCCTCTTGTCTTATTCTTCTGACATGTCAGACCTTCTTTGTCTCAAGGTCTTTTGTAAGGTGGTGCAGGTAGTACCGGCCATCGGATATTATATTTTATGGCAGAATGTAAAATAGGGTTAGGGTTAGGGTTAGATGAAAATGTGTATAATAGTAAGTTTGGCCCTTTTCCAAGGGTCGGCAAAATTGATGATTTTGCAGTCCACAGTAATAGAGAAGTAGTTTTTTTTTATTTCAGGTTGTAGAGCTCAATGCTCCTTAGTCTTTAAGCGTTCAGTAGTTAGATGCTCCCTTGGAGCCACCATTGTATCACGCACCAGTGCTGGCTGGAAGAAATATTAATGAAGAAGGGAGGGTTCTTGCAATGATGTTGTTGGCATTCAATCTTCTGAGTTAATGGTATTTTATGTTTTATGTTCTTCATGTCTTCTACTCTGATACTTTAAGTAGATTAACGACCTCTTTTCCTTTGCTACTGATGAAATATGAACTGATGGTTGTGCATTTCTTTGGTATTTAGTGTAGTGTATCAGATCATTATTGATGTATTGAATGTTTAAACATAACTATAGGTAGATGAAATACTTCTAACCCTGCAGGATCTTTTTCAGTTTATTTGCTAAGTGTAGAATGCTTGGAGAAACCTCACCTTCCTGAATCTCTGGAGAGAACGAGTTGAAGAAACTAGCTATCCCCCTCGAAAATAGTCACATCTCCCAACCAAGCCCCGCACCATCGAGACTCGACACTCAGGTGCTTGGAGGCCCAGGGAATCTCATTTCACTGGACAACCTTTGCAGGCGAAGTTGGCCGGAACCCCTGGTACTCGGTGACAACTTATGACTGTTGACGGACCCGGTCACCAAAGTCCCATCAACAAGTTGATTGAGGCAGTATTTGATGTAGATTCTAGTTTTGTTTGGCCCCCTTTTTTGTTTTGGTTGCTGTCGCGGAGCTTATGCATTTTTTCTTCGACTGAACACAATTAGGGTTAGTTTTAAAGTTATAGTCCATCTTTTTGCAAGTGTTATCAGGCTAACAGGATCATCTCTCTTTTTGTAATTATATGATCATACTTGAAATGTATTTACTCTTTTAAGCTAATAAAAATACCTATTACCGAGAAAAAAGGTATTTTTTATTTAATTAAAATGGAGTATGTTCTTTAATTAAATAAAGCTTAGGATAAAGTGGTCAAACTTTAGGATATAATCAAATAAATGATTAAGTGTTGATTTGATCAAGAAAATAAGAGATTAAATAAATATTCAAAATTGATTAAGCACAATATATATTCTAGTATTTAAATATTAATGTTTAGAAAGGGGCTCATAGTCTACTAGACCATTTTTGCGTGATTATATTTGCCACTCTTTGACTAATGTGTGAGCGACCTGGAAACACATTAGGTCAGAGAAAGATGATTTCAAGGTAGCTGATAGAGATCTGACTCCGAACTTGATCGAACAAAGTAGAGTAAGGCACTTAATCTCAAACTTGATCGAATGGGAACTAGCAAAGATAGCAAGATTCCAATGCACAGTAAGAAAAATTGAACACTAAAATAGAGATTAAAAGACAAGACAATAAGATGCCAAAATCAATTTGCAGCTTTGAAAGATAGGTTATTCCTTCCCCCTCAAGATCTAAATCAAAATGAGGTAGAGGAGATGTAGAAATGAGATAGATTTGATCAAATAGAGATAAGATAGGGTCCAAGATGATCGATGATCGATTAAGTCTGATTAGAAAAGCATTTGGACCAAGTATAACCACTAAGCGTTGATAATTTGCCCCAGTTTGAATAAGGTTGACTAGAAAGGTATAACATTAGCAGTAGGTCAAAGCAAGTGATTTATGAAGAAAAATGATCACCTTTTTCGCCTCAACGGGTGAAAAGATAAGCCTGAGAAGAACAGAAAAATGAACTCAAATTTCAGTTTTGATCTTGAAAATGAATCAAGGATGCCCGGTAAAGATGACCAAAGTGTCTGATTATGATAAGAAAAAGACTCTCTCCTCACCCAATGCAAGATACAAAGACTAAAACTAAGATGCAATGTAGAAACTAAGATGCAACCTAGGATAAAAAATGCAAGTAAAAAGTGCAAGGATCTTACTCAGTCCTTATTTTCATCATTGATCCTTATTAAGGGATATCACAATATCATACAATCATCACTAGTGCAAGCAAAACTATTACAATAGGAATATGACCTGTATCAAATAGAATGTAGGAAACACACGTAAGCACCAAGGCATAAAGGCCAAGATGACCTGAACCTGGTTTCCAAGTTAATGTTGCAAGTAACCATAAGCATCAAGGCATAAGAGCCTAGGATGACCTGAATGGTTCTTGCAGAAGCAAACACAATGTAACAGTCAATGATATATCTCTAGATCTCCCTAGTGTCCAAGGGGTAAATGAAAGAGACACCCAGGATTACCAAAGTGATACCCACAGACAAAAATCAAAGAAAACATTACTCACGCCCTTATTTCTCTAGTCATAACATCATGGAGAGACTAAGGAAGGAACATTCAATGAAAACCATTAATCAATTAGAACACAAAGAAAATAACTCATAACATGTCTCAGTCATTTCAGTTTAAGAGTAGTGTGAAAATGAAAAATAATAATCACTAACTTGCTAGGAATCATGCCTATACGTGAGAAATATCGCACAATCCTAGACTGTAGACAAAGCATTGACTCAAGGTAGCATATCTGATAAGTGTTAAGAAATACTCAATTTCAAAGGAAGTGTTGAGAAACCCTGTTTGGGGTGAGCCACACCATCGCACACCAAAGGAGGATACAATTTATCCCCCCTATCCCTAGACAAAGATCAATCTCAAACCAAGGAGATTGTAGATGGAAGTCGAAAGGGTTCAAAGCGCAAAGCAACAAGATGATAGACATAAGTGTATGGGTTTCAAGTAGCATCTATTTCCAAGTTTTCACCTCTTGAATTATTTTCTTTTTTTGCTACCAAGGTGCCTATTTCCAGGTTTTCACCGAGGCACTTTTTTTCTTTTTCAATTTTTTGTATCTTTTCTCTTTTTTTTTATTTTTTGTTTTTTTTTTCTTAGGATTTTTTCAATATCATATATCAATTATTTTTGGATTTTTTCAGGACATTTTATGATTTTTAGATCTTTTTTCAAGACAGTTAAGATATGTACAAAGCTCTAGAGCATCATGCATAGAACTTCTTCAGATGAAGGATATTGATAGGTTTTGGGAGTTGTTCTCCCTCAGGCATAAAAATATGATAGGCACAGAATCCAAAAGTAGTAGTAACTATGTAGGGACCAAACCAATTTAGTTCAAACTTCCCTTTTTATGCTCTATTCTGTTGATTTTTAGGATTCTCTCTCAAGATGAGATCTCCAACCTAAAGTTCTCTAGAATGAACCTTTTTGTTATAGCTTTGTGACATCCTTTTTTGATATACCCTAATGTGGTCAAATGCAGATTTTCTACGCTCATCCAAAATTTCTAGCTCTTGTATGCACATGATTCTATAATTGTCATCGATGATGAGACCCTTTAATGAGACTCTTAGAGAAGGTATCTCAACCTCAAGGGGTAAGATAGCTTTAGATCCATAAACAAGCACAAAAGGAGTAGCTTTAGTAGGTGTGTGAATGCTAATTTT
Source organism: Thuja plicata (assembly GCA_018584345.1). Classification (NCBI taxonomy): domain Eukaryota; kingdom Viridiplantae; phylum Streptophyta; class Pinopsida; order Cupressales; family Cupressaceae; genus Thuja; species Thuja plicata. Next base: position 2,074,983 of record MU226350.1, read on the forward strand.
GTAGGCCCATAGTGCAGGGTTGATTTGCAAGTGCCAATCTCTTCCTGATTTGTTGACTATTCTGTGCAAAATTTTCAGCAGTGTCTTATTAGAAGCTTCAACCTGGCCATTACCTTGAGGGTAATAAATTGAGGAATATTGTTGTTTAATCTTGAATTTTTTACATAATTACTTGAGATCCTTGTTTTTGAATTGTCCTCCATTATCAATAACTAGGGAGGAAGGTATGTCGTAGCAACAGATGATATAATTGAGGATGAATAAAGACACTTGTTTCCCAATAGCAACTGAAAGAGGAATAGCCTCAACCAACTTTGTAAAATATTATGTTGGAGTAATGATAAACTTGTGTCCATGAAGAGGAAGTCCCAAGAAGTGGCTTATAGCTTCCTATCCATAGTATGCAAGAATCATGTAGATAACATGATGATGGCTCTCAGATGAACCTAATAAGAAAGATCCCTCCAAGGTGCACTATAGAATGGAAGGTTCAAATGATAGTGTAAAGTAATCTAAGATGAGATGCAAGAGCTAAGCTAAAAATGATATGCAAGAAATGCAAGAAAAGTATATCTAAACTAGATGCAAAAAAGTAGATAACAAAGCTAAATGATAATGTAATGCTTAAATGATACCAAGATACAATATGAGCTAGGATGCAAGAATGCTTCAAGATGCAAGAACTCCAAGATCTCCAAAAGGGAAAGTCCTCCAAAAACTATCTTTTCCCATTTTTCGTAGCTTACCCAAGAATAAGGAGAGGGCTTCCTTTTATAGGAGATTAGAAATGAGTGGACGGTCAAGATTAAGAGGCAAAAAGAAATGATCAATGGTGGAGATTAAATCTTGGTTGATCCATGTGCTCATATCTTCAAGAGGAAAAATCAAAGGCTAAGATTAAGAGGCAAAACAATGAGTGGTTGAGATAAAGAGGCAAAAGGCTTTTTCAAAAGATTTCATCTCATTGGAAAGTGCACTTTTCTTATTATTGTTTATTTTTTATTATTTTTTATTTCCTTGTTTTATGTGCACTTAGGATAAAGGGGTTTTTATTATTTAATTAAAAGATTTTTAATTTAATTAAAATGGAGCATGTTCTTTTAATTAAATAAAGCTTAGGATAAAGTGGTCAAACTTTAGGATATAATCAAATAAATGATTAAGTGGTGATTTGATCAAGAAAATAAGAGATTAAATAAATATGCAAAATTGATTAAGCATAAGATATAGTCTAGTATTTAAATTTTAATGTTTAGAAAGGGGTTCATAGTCTACTAGACCATTTTTGGGTGATTAGAGTTTGGACATGGATAAATGTCCTTCTTAGTATTTCCCCTTTGCACAATATCCTCATGAAATAGAATTTTAAATAATAGATTAATATATGATTAGATATATGATAATGAATGGGAGTATAAAAACAAAGAGCAAAAGGAAACCCTAGATGAAACCTTAGGAGAGGATTAAATTATATTATAACAAGTGTCATTCTCCTATGTTTAAAAATAAAAAGCTCATGACCTAAGAGCAGAAAAACTTGCCTAAATTTGGGTTAAATGTAATTAATTGGTTAGTTAAATTGATTTTCCTATTTTAATTTAATATTTTGAACTAATTTCGTTAATTTTTAACATTTATTTATTTATTTATTTTTAGTTATTTGTTGAGTTTTTGGTTCTCTTTCTTATCACTCTTAGTAGGTGGGAGAGTATTCACCCTTCAAATATTTCAAAAACACTCAAGTTATATTTGGTTTTGGACATTTTATTTATAATAAGAAGAAGGTGGATTTCTCATAAAAATAATCTATTTAGTGAATGCCTACTATAGATAGTTATGCAGTATCAAACTCAATTTAGACGAGTACAAGAAAAATACATTTATATTTCAAGTGTCAATTTTGAATTTGTAGATTTTAGGAATTTCAAATATTCTATGAGAGTTATTTTCTTAAATTGGAAGAATCAAGACAATTATGAAATTTGCTTCTAAGCGTAAGATATTTTATAGTAATATTTGCTAATCAATCTAATTGAGATAGATTTTTTGGTGTTGATCCTTATTTCTTACAAAATCTGGATCTCTTTATAAAGCAATGGCATGTGTGTTCCAACTTTGTAAAGAAGATCTCAATGATGCCTCTAATTTAAATATGATGTATTCTATTTTTAAGAGTTTTGGTCATGTTATGTTCTGACACAATTGCTCCATTTTTTTGGAAATCAATCAAAATGTTATTACCTTTTAATTATCATTGTAAATCTTTCTATGCTAGAATGTTTTACAAATATTTCCTTTGACACAATTGCTACCATCTCATCATTGGATGTGGTTCCAAATGTTGAACACTTATGGATGATGAGTGGGGGTGTGAATCAACATTAATTAAAAAATTAACCAATTATCAACCATTCATTGTATTCAACTCATGTGCAGAAGTAAATAACTGAAATAGAAACAATAACACACATGAAAATAATATTTTTATGTGTAAAATGCAATGCAAAAAAAACCATATGGAGAATCACATTCACTATATAAAAATTAATTACAATGTTTTATACCAGTGGCCAAGGAGCTCACTACTCACAATATAGACTTTAAAACCAAGGTGGATGACCTTAGGGAAAGATACAAGGACTTTCTAGTCATTTAAGATCACTTCTCTAGGGAAAGGTACAATATTAGTGATTACAATGAATTATTTTGATTAAAATGAAGAGAAGTGCATTCTCATAAATGTTGATTACAACTTTCACTATTCATACATATGCAATTGACTCCATCACTATTTTTCTACACATTCATGCCTTCACACTTCACAATATATCATGCACAGTCATAGTCAACTCATACATTATTATCCAAAGGATATCCACCTTTGTATACTAACCACAACTCAAAAAGACATCAATTAGGTCGGCCTAGTTAGATGTAACATGTAACACTTAGACCGTCAACCCAATTTTACTCTTCAAAGCATGAATAAGGGAAATAAGATGTGTGAGGCATTACACCATGTCTTCACAAATTCCTCTAGATCCTAAATCATTGTCATTAACACCATACTCTACGACATAGACCAAAATATCTTGAGTCAGCCCCAAAAGATAACTTTGTTATTGTGTACTAGATAAATAATCATAAATCATAGTGTAGACCTCTTCAACTACTGTAGAAGGGAAATTTCATTCTTCAAAGTATGCATAAGGGAAATAAGACTTTTGAGGTATCACATCATGTTCAAACATCTTTAAATAGATCTAAAAATCATCACCATTAACACCACATGCTACCACCTGGACCAAAATATTTTGAGTTAGACCCAAAAGATAACTTTGTGTACGCCTCTCTCTCCGGTTTCCCATAGCTTTCCAAGGGCGGGGGTTAGTAGCAAAGGTTCACAAGTGAATGCAAATCAAGTACGCAATAACTACTAAACGAATAACAGAAACGTGAGAAATAAAATGTATAAACAAGAGAAGGGAAGACAAGTAAATGCAAACCCCTCGATGCTTGAAGCTTCTATTGTTTCTCTCTACTCCTTCCGAAACGTTGTTCTTGATGCTCAGTATTGGCGGGGCAGCGTCTATGACTTGA
>MU226350.1:2095757-2124934 GCA_018584345.1 Thuja plicata
GAATTGCTTTATTTGATGAAATTAAATTAATTTAATTGAAATTAATTTAATTGGAAGAATATAATTAGTAAGTTTAAATATTTGATTTAAACTATAGGAAATTGAGTTTAATTAATTAAATAATGATTATTAATCAATTAAAGCTTAATTAATTTAATAAAGTTAATTATTTAATTAATTTTGGGGATTGGATTAGATGTTTTGAGAAATGTATTTAGAAGAAAATAGATGATTAATTAATGATTACAAAACCATTAATTAATAGATGAAAGTTAGTGTTTTTAATGTAAAGTCGCAAGCCTATCCATTTTAGGGTGTCTACACTTTGTTATTGTGCATCAACCAAAAAATTATAAATTATAGTTTGAACCTCTACAAATACTATGGATTAAAAACATAGGATCACTTGACACCAACATACCAATATCTAAGAGCTGCAACATTTGAACACCTAAAGACGGAGAAATACAAAGCATTCCAACAAACTATTACACTATCTTTATCATGCCAAAACTCAGAACACTACAAACTCAACTGCGGACTGAATAGAACCATGAAACTTGATATGTATCAACCATTAACATATACCAACAAAATATTCCATCTGCATGAATATATGGATCATTTTACCACAATACAGACCAAAAATAGAGAACACAATCTAACATATTATTTACTAAATAGTCACACCTAGCCATTTTTTATGTGCAGACAATAGAAACCTTCTCCAATACTTCAGATAAGACCTAAGATATCTAGATATACCTTATTCAACTATCTCTAGTAATATTCATTCATATTGATATTGCACCACTTTGGAACACACAAGAACACTACTGAGCACACCTTTTAGACCTAGTATGTCCACACATCCTAGTGGGCCCTGTTTTCCTTCCTTAAATTTTGGTGAACCCAACTCCTTACATATTAATTATGATTTTGCTGTCTATATCCAATTCATATGCATTCAAGATATCTAGTTCAAAAATTTCTATTACATCCATATTTACATATTTTGTTTGAAATTAATGCATTTTATGAATGTATTTATTATCTTCTTAAATTCAAGTTCAATTTTAAGTTTTATCCATGATCTTCCAGATGTTCCCTTTCATGCATACGATGATAACTTATTTCTCCCTTTCATCCATTACCATAATTTACTCCCTCCCAAATTTGGTCCCACACATGAGGTCATTTTCATACAAAAAGACACTATTAACACTTTATTTGATGATCTTTCCCCTAAAATTTACCTCCTTTATAAGAATACTTTGGTGCAAGATGATGCTATTAGGCTACAAGGATTTAAGATAGATAAAAATTCCTTTTATGAACCTCTCAATGATTCCTCTCCCAAATTTTCCCTCCCTAATGAGGATGTATTGATGCAATATATTTTAAACACTTCTCTCAATAATCTTCCTACTTGGGATGAACCATTGGATAATTATTTTGATTATTCTCTTGATATGTACCTCCCCCATGAGAGTACCTTGTCACAAGAAGATACTATTTTGGTAGAAGAGGGTAATATGATTGACAATTATCTTAAGGACCCTTCAATTTATATGCATTTCAATGGCATTCCCTCTATAGATGAGGCCATAATGAGTTATGTTTGTCCCTCTCCTAAATATCATCTTACTCATAAAGATTGTACCATCCTGAAAAGTAAGCACTTACTTTTATACACTTTTTGGGACCATTTTAGCCCTCCTTAGTGTGTTTCTTACATTAGGACCTCATGTTACATTTAATTTTATACATAATTTAAATTAAGGACCTCTTTCTTCCTCCAATCTTTCTCAAAACTCTACAATGACATTAATTTCATGTTTTCCTGCTTATCTGTCCATTTCACCATATTTCCCCAACAACCTCAATATCTCTTGGCATTCAGAATTTTTTCCTTGATTTTGGCACCTTGAGGTATAGGTCAACCTATACCTATACCTAGTATAGGTTGACCTTGAACTATACTCAAGGTTGTGAATTTTGATTGCCTCTCGGGCCCGGTGCAAGGTATTTCCTTTTCTCACTCTCCTTTGTTGGCCTTCACACATCTAAGCCTCGAATCACTATAAAAGGAGGTCTCTTCTTCTCATTTTGACATCTAGGCATTCATTATTATCTAAAATCATTCATTTATACACTTCACACAATCAATTCAAAGTTGCATTCAAGAGAATTTTGGTGATTTCAAGTGAGCAAGCATTGAAGAAATCCATTCATCATTCAATCAAGCATGTGTTTCCTTCCATAGATATAGCTTCTTTCTTCATTGGAGACAAAGGAGTTGGCCATCAAAGGAGAAGATCCACATTTATACATTCAATTTTTCTTCCTCTTCTTTTTCTTCAATCCTACATTGCAGAAATTTACAAGCATCTACTACATAACATTTTATCTTACATGATTTCCTTTTGGTTTTTACATTGAGTCAAGGTTATTGAATCAACATACTTGATCACATACTAAGAACAATTGCATATACATGGCATGATACATTCAATTGTTAGATTTAATCTTTACTACATGCTAGCATTTCCTTTATTTTGATTCAAGGTTAATTCCTAAACAGGGGCTTGACCAAGGCAACCCCCTTCCCCCCAAAAACTTCCCCTTCTCTCTTGTGTACAGGTGCAGGTTTAGAAGATAGGCACAGTTGAATATTTGAGGATCCATTTGGAAGAACTTCCTAGATCCAATTTTGTTCTAGACCTCGACACTCTCTGGTATAGGCCAAAGTTGACCTATACCCTACAGTTCAGAAGTACATTTTTAGTTGCAGATCTGGAAAGCCTCATAGAAGATCTACCAGACATAGAAACTATTTTTTTTTCTATCATAGTCAAGTATAGTTTGAAGTCAACCTATACCCCAAGTTTACCTATACCTAAGAAATCGACCTATTCCAGTGACTTCTATATTTTCACAAATTGCAGTTCCTGGATCCTAGGTTCCAGATCCAATTTAACTTTTGTTCTTGATTCCATATGACAAAAAAAATTCAGATCTGAACCTAAGCCCTCAAGGTGAGCACACTCTCTCTTTTTCATTTTAATTCATATCCTTTAAGAAACCCTATTTTTGATATATGGATCCTAATCAAACTCGGAGGTTATTTTCCCCCACTTTTATCGGTGCAATTTCCCTCTAGTTTTTTATACAGGGGTTTGGGGGCAACAATTTTATCTATTGGCTGACATATTCTAACCCTAATTTGTACCTGACATGAGTCTTGTTAAAAGAGCCTTGGGTTAAGGATTTGAGATATATTTTTTGGTAGCTTCTTAGAGCGGGATTGGGTTGCAATGGATTGCAGATTTTAATTAGGGTGATTTACTAGAATATAATATTAGACTCTCTATTTGGTGGATGTAGCCCAGGGTTTGGGTGAACCAAGTTCAAACTCTGTATCTTCTATGTGTTTTATTTATTTTTTGTATTAGCTATATTTGCATGTAACTATTAGATTTATATATTTTAATACTAACAAGTGGTATCAGAGTGGGTTGTTTTTCAGTTATTCTCTGCAAGAAGATCTCATGGTTGAGTGGGAGTAATAGTAGACATGGGTAAGCTAAAGTTTGAGAATTTTAATGGGAAGAACTTTAAGTTATGGAAAATGAAAATGGAGGACTATCTCTATCAGAAGGATTTATGGAAACCATTAGGAGGAAAACCCAAGAAATTGATAGGAATGTATGATGAGGATTGAGATATTTTGGACAGGAAGGCACTTGGAAGTATTTTTTTATGCCTGGCCCAATTGGTGGCATTTAATATTACACAAGAAAATACAACTGAAGAGTTTATAGAAATGCTAGAAATTTTATATGAAAATCTTTCTGCTTTGAATAAGGTATTTCTCATGAAGGTTTTATTAAATATGAAGATGGTAGAAGATGGGTCTATTGCTGATCATTTAAATGAGTTTAAGACAGTTACTAGTCAATTATCTTATGTTAATGTCAATTTTTATGAAGAAATTAGGGCTCTTTTGATTATGTGTTCTTTGCCTAAAAGCTAGAATGTCTTGGTAATGATTGTTTGTAACTTTGTTTCTGGTTCAAATACCCTAAAATTTGATGATGTTGTTGGTGTTATTTTGAGTGAGGAAATTTGTAGGAAAAAATCAGGTGGATCCACATCAGGTAGTATTTTGAATATAGAAAGTAGAGGAAGATCAAGAGATAAAGGAAACAATTCTGTAAATTATAAGAAATCACGAGGAAAATCAAAGGGAAAGAGGTATCAATCAAGAGGACCAAACGATTGTTGGTACTATGAGAAACCAGGTCATGAGAATAAATATTGTTGGTCTCAGAAGAACAAAGAAGGAGACAAGCAAGAAGGCAATAAGGAAGAAAAAGTGGTAGATAATAAATTTGAAGGGGATGTTTTGCTTCTTTCCCTAGAAAATGCTAATGATTCATGGGTTCTAGATTCAGGGGCCTCATTTCATACTACACCCCATAGAATTTATTTTCTTGATTATGTCCAAGGAGATTTTGGGCTAGTTTATTTGGGAGATAATGAACCGTGTTAGATTGTTGGAAAGGGAAGAATTAAGATTAAGTTACAAAATAGGAATCATTGGCTACTATAAGAGGTAAGGCATGTTCCAAGGCTGAGTAGAAATTTAATTTCAGTAGGGGAACTAGGTGATGAGGGTTTCATAGTTACTTTTAATGGAAGGTTTCAAAATTTTCCTTAGGAGTAGCAAAAGGTGTGAAAGTAGAAACTTTATATATTTTTATAGGTCATACTGTTCCTTTCTACTTTAATTGTTACAGGGAAAATTTAATGTTCGGGAGAAGTTGCTGCAGTTGAGCAAGTAGAACATGAAACAGTCACTATGGATTTTGAAACAATGCCATGGTACAATAGAATTGAGAACATGACTGAAAAAGGTATGAAATTACTTCATTCAAATAAACTCTTACCAGGTCAATATGAATTTCTGTGAAAGTTGTGTGTATGGAAAGCGAAAGAGAGTTAGTTTTCTAAAGAATGGGAAGGAAAAGAAAGATAATAAATTAGATCTTGTACATACAGATGTATGGGGACCAGCTCAGGTATCTTCCCTTGGTATCTCTCTGTATTATATTACATTCATTGGTGATGTAAATAGGAAAGTATCAATTTTTTTCCTTAGGTAGAAATCTAATGTATTTGAAACTTTTAAAAATGGAAAAGCTTGGTTGAGAATGAGACTGGTAAAAGCTTAAGTGTCTCAAATCTGATAATGGTGGTGAGTATTGCAGTAAAGAGTTTGAAGATTATTGTTCCTCTAATGGTATTCGTAGGCATAAAATGGTTCCATGGACTCCACAAGAAAATGGAGTGGTTGAACGCATGAATATGACAATAATGGAGTGTGCAAGAAGTATGAGGTTGCATGTTGGACTTCCCTTAAATATATGGCTATAGGTTGTGAATATTGTTTCTTTTTTAATTAAAAGAGGTCCCTCTACTCCTTTGGGTTGTGGTATTCCAGAGGAAGCATGGATAGGTAAGAAGGTGAGTTATTCTTTTCTCAGAACTTTTAGTTGTGAAGCATTTGCACATGTAGATTCTGAAAATAGAACCAAGATGGAAGCTAAGTCAAATAAATGTATATTTGTTGGATATGGAATTAATGAATTTGGATATAGACTCTGGGATTTTTAAAATCATAAAATTGTAAGAAGCAAGGATGCCATATTCAATGAGAAAGTGTTATACAAAGATCTATTGCAACAGCATGAGCAGAAATAAAATGATTATGTAGTATTGGATGATGCTCCAAAAGATGATGTTCCAGTGGTCCCTCATGCTCTGCAACAACATAAACAACAAATACCACAAACTCTAATGAATGTTAGATGGTCAACAAGGATAATTAGACCTCCTAAAAGGTTCTCTCATTCTTTGTATTCTATTTTATTAACAGTTGTTGGTGAACCAGAAAGATATAATGAATCAATGAAGGTGGGTACAAAGGTTCAATGGGAACTTGCAATTATAAAAGAAATGGACTCCTTGGTGAAAAATCAGACTTGGGAATTATGTAAGTTGCCTGTAGGTAAAAAGGATTTAAAAAATAAATGGGTTTATAGGTTGAAAGAGGAGGATGGAGGTAAGAAAATATTTAAATCCAGGTTAGTTGTAAAGGGATTTGCATAGAAAAAGGGCATTGATTTTAATGAGATCTTTTCTCCAGTTGTTAAAATGACTTCTATTAGTATTGTTTTAAGTATTGTGGCTACTAAATATTTGCATCATGAACAACTTGATGTTAAAACAACTTTTCACCATGGTGATTTGGAAGAAGAAATATATATGGAACAAACACAAGGATTTGAGGTCAAAGGTAAGGAGAACGTAGTGTGCAGATTGAAGAAGAGTTTATATGGCTTGAAGCAAGCACCTCTACAATGGTATATTAAATTTGATAATTTTATGAATGAGCATGGTTATAAGCGATGTCATTCAGACCATTGTGTTTATTATAATAGGTTAGATGATGAAAACTACATTATTTTATGTATATATGTTGATGATATGCTTGTAGCGGGTTCTAACATGGATCACATTCAACCATGAAAACAACTGTTAGAAAATTATTTTGCTATGAGGGATTTGGGAGCAGAAAAAAAAATCCTTGGTATGAAAATTTGTAGAGATAGAAAGAAAAAAAACTTGACTCTATCTCAGGATGACTATGTTGAAAAGGTGTTGCAGAGATTTCATATGGAGAATTCAAAAGTTGTCAACACACCTTTGCCTAGTCATTTGAAATTGACTAAGGAGATGTGTCCAAAGACACAAGAGGGGGAAGATAAAATGTCCAAGGTACCATATGCTCCAAGTGTAGGTAGTTTTATGTATGCCATGGTATGCACTAGACCAGATATTGTACATGTTGTAGGAGTTGTTAGCAGGTATATGATTCATCCTGGAATTAAACATTGGAATACAATAAAATGGACTCTTAAATACTTGAGAGGTACATCTAGAAAATGTTTGCATTTTGGGGGATCTAATACTGATTTACAAGGCTATGTTGACTCAAATTTGGAATGTGATTTAGATACCACGCGAAGTACTACAAGATATGTATTTACTATTGGTGGGATAAAAGTGAGTTGTATTTCTTGATTGCATAAGGTGAATGTTTTATCCACTACAGAGGCAGAGTATGTTGTTTCTATAGAAGAAGCTAAGGATATGAAATGGCTAAAAAATTTCATGGAAGAGTTGGGACACTCACAGAATAAAAATTATTTTTTTACAGATAGCCAGAGTGCCATTCATCTTGCAAAGAATTGTGCATTACATTCGAAGACCAAACACATATAGTTGTGTTTATATAAGAATATATTCATGAGATTAGTTTTCCATTTATCAATTCACCTTTGAAAACAAGAAAATTAAACTAATTGAATTGAAACATAAACAAGGAGCATCTCATGGCTCTCTATCTAGAAGTGCTAATTGAATGTGCTCAGCTTAGCATCCATTAGTGACAGTCATAGGTTGAGAAATGATGATATTATGCCCTATTTAGCTCAAACTGTACTAAATGCTTCAAGATTGATCATTATTATGCAAATTATATAATGAAAATGCTACGAACTCAATATTAATTGCCTATAGTGATTATGTTTTTCTCATAAATGTGTTATCTATATTTTGCTCTTGAAAATGGCTTCTATTTAAAGGATTTCCCAAGGGTAGTGGTAGAGTTGATTTGATCAAGATTAGGGTTGAGTTGAGTCAAGGGTTTCAAATGGTGAGACAAGGTAAATTTTCATCTCAAAGGTTGGAGCAAAGAGACAAAATGAAGGATCAAGATGCTTCTCATGATGTGTTATGGAGAATTCTTGATCTATGCGAGCTCAAATCCTTACTCTCATTGGTTGATTTGAATTTTATCCCAAATGATGGGTGAGAGTAATTAAAATTAATTAATTGATTAATTTGATTTATTTTAGCCATGTGCATGCTTGAATGGGTTGGATTTAATTTTATTTAACTATACAGTTAATTGATTAATACCAATTGCATAATTAATTAATCTTTTTTATTTCATTCATCTAATAGCTTTGATAATTCAATTAACTCATGATTTTACTTGATTTGCTCACTTTGCTCTTTGCTTGATTTTGCCTGACCAAATTTAAGTGTCTAAAAGTTTCCCTCTTTGAATCAATGTGAGAAGCACATTAGTTCAAAGAATGTCTGATGTTTGATTTGTTGATCTAATCTCAATGTCTGATTTGTTGGTATAACTTATTTTTTATAAAATATTTGATGTGATGTCCTGATGTGAAAGTAACTTGATAAATGCCCCACTAATGATGATTTCAAATTTAATTGATTGATAAGGTAATTCCCCTGATGAAGAAAAAACTCTGATATGAATCCTTGATTTCAATCCTTGGTGTTGAGATGATGCCCCCTCGGGAAATAAATTGAAATAATTTGGGAGGATTTGGTTGAATTTGGGAAATTTAGATTGGTTTCTCAATAAAATCAATTTGAAAATGCCCTGGTAATGAGAGAATTAGATGACAATAGCTAAGATTGATGAAATGTTGTTGATGTTTCTTTATGTCAATCAAAATCACTTGATTGATGTTGTATTGATGTTAATTTGTTAGGATAAGTAGGTTGATGGATTGATTTTCCTTTCTCAAGATCTAGAGTTAGGAAATTTGATGCACTCAAGATGAGAAAAGATATGATAGGATAAATGATTGACATGAAATGATCAATTGGATGATTTGACTGATTGATATTTGATTTGAATGCAAAACATGTGTGCTCTGGAATATTAATGGTGGGAGGCTTATAGATATGGTCATTTGATATGATTCAGGTGCAGATGTAGGTACAGATGATGGACATAGTTAGGTTTCCCCTAGATGATTAGATGATTAGGTTTCCCCTAGGTGAACAGTAATAATCCTTAAAGGATCAGAAGTTCTCATTAGTATACAAGGAAACAGTTTTGGATCATCGGTCACAGTGTACACTGACAGACAGTTCATGGTATAAATTGAGCATAGCATATCATAGAGTAAACCGAGCACAGAATGTCTACAGAGACATCACCGAGCACATTCTACAGAGTATACCGAGCACCATTCTATCAAGAGACAGTTTTATTCCTAAGAAAAGAAAATCTGAGATACACGTCAGCTAAAGCACTTTAGTCTTTAAAATAGCTTTACGCTTAGCTGGACAACCGTTTCTTGAGGATCATGTAAAGCATAAGTAATGGATTTAATCAATTCAACTGATTGCATACATGCAAACTAGGAGATCAAGGTCAAGTTGTAAACCTTTGATCATTAGAGTTATCAAGAAAAGCGTGAAACCTAATTAGGTCATAATCTTGTATATATAGATGTGTAATCAATAAAGAAAAGATGATTCTAGTTGTAGAAGGACATCTATGGGTCAGACAATGTTTTTCATGCAGAAGAATAGATAAAGCAGAAATCACTTATGAAGAACTAGTTTCAAGGCTACATAGCAGAACAAAGGTATTATCAATCACAATAGGTGATACATATATTTTGTGAACTTAATGGATCTATATTCAATAATTCACGATTACAAGCTATCAGGTCATAAGTATTTTTGTCTACTCTCTAAAAATTGTAGAAAATAGAAGAAATCCTTCAAGAAGGTGGACTTAACAGTCTTATTGTAAATCTCTTAACTGAGTGCACACATACATTATGTTGTTAAAATATCTTAACCAAGTAGACTTAACAAGTCTTACCTGTTACTCCTAACAGGGTAAGATCATTGAAAGTGATCACAACTTGTAGCCTTACCTGACACCTTCCATTCTGCAGATAGTGAAGCTTTGTGGGTTTCATCCCCACCGCAGTTTTTACCTTCTAACAGGGGTTTTCTACGTTATCAATTCTTGTGTCATGTGTAACTAAGTTTCATTAATGTTTCTATGTTTGTTTACATGCACTTACATTTATGTTATGATATTACATGCATGAAGTATAAAAGCTACAATGGTCGGTAATACAAGTTATGAGTACTAAGGTTATTTGATAAAAAAATTTAAGGCTACTAATTCATCCCTCCCCTCTTAGTACACACCCTTCCATTATTCCAACAAACAGATGCATAGTGATGATATCCTTAATGTAGCATTGATCACTTGATGGATTGGAAATTTGATGATGTGCTTTGGTTATGGACTTTTGATGATATAACCATGATTAAATTCCACCCTCTTTGATTAAGGAAAATCCCATAACAACTATAATGCAAGGTTAATCTATATGAATGTATCTTACTATCACTTTTGCAAAGAATGCATTGATTTTGCTATTTTAATCATTGAGCTTTTTGGAACCTGAAAAAGGTACAACCCTCACTGGTTAAATTTGCAAACCATGTTGATCTAATGATACAACCCTCACTCATGAGATTTGCAAACCATGAAAATATGAATACTGCTTTCGCCAAATGCAATGTTGCAAGTGGATTTTGGCATTAAGATATGAAAGATATAAATGTCAAAGGTATCTATTTGCATAAACACATAAAGATATGATCCCTTCCATATAAAAATTTCCTAGATGATTCTTTGATGATCATGTCATTAGACAAGTTTACATACGTCTATGAATCAATCTTACAAGCAGACATGCATAAATCCAGAAAATACCATGTCTTCATCATTGCTTATCTAGTCAAAGACATCATTGATTTTATAAAATGACATGATTCCAAAAATCAAGTAACACCCCAAAATAACATTGCTTTTTTTTGTAGATCCATATTTCAAATAGAACTTCATCCATTTTGATATTTATTCAAGTTTTTAATCTTCAATAAGGCTTGGTCAGATTTTATGTTCAAGGATCAAATGTGCTAGATGTTAGACTTGAGATCAAGTTTTGGAATGTTTAAAATTAGATATGGATCAAGGGGTTCAATCATCTTGACTTTGGCTTGATACAAAGATTTGTGTCAATTGGGTCTGTCTTGCTTATCTCACTAATTTTGGATAGTGCCCCCAGTTGGATAGAAATAATTTTGGACTTGGGAAAATCTCAAATTTATGATGAAAGATTGGTATATGAAAATGAAGCTCTGAGATTTAATCAAAGATTTATGAATTTTGATTTTTATGAATTTTTTACTCTTTTTTTTTAAGATTTTAGATTTTTTTTGGATTTTTTAGAGTTTTTAAAGATTTTGGATTTTTTTTTGGGGGGGGGTTTTAAAGATCACTAACTCTCAAGCAAGATCAAATTAGTTTGCCCCCAATGTCTAGCAAGGTGTATGACATGATAGATGGATTTAAAAGCTAGTGGATCATAAATGAATAGGTCTTGATGGATGAGTGAATGTGACATGTAGAACCATCTCCTCAAGATTATCCAAGCTAAGGAAGAAGGATATGTTGAAGATAATTATTCAATTGTATATTGTCATTGATGATACTCAAATGTTTACACTAATGTAATGATTTGTTGTATTAACTGAGCTCTATCAGTTAATGAAGGAAGTTCAGTACTAACTGAGTTCACTCGGGAAATACAGTAAGTTTGGTTTCAGCCGAGTATCATTCGGGCATCAAAGGATTATAGTGTCAACCAAGTTATGCATTTAGTGTCAGCCGACTAACAGCAGTTTACACTATGTTTGATTGGTTAATTACAGCTGACAGAATTGAGTTTTATTGTTTATTTGGAAGGGTATTCAAGCCAACTTGACAAGGCCTATCATATATATACAAGGTCAAGTTTGGATTGAATGTGTAGTAGTAGAAGAGTTCTTTGATATGAAGAAGGAAGGCGAAGTAAGAGGGAATTATGTTTAAGAATAGAATATCCAGACTGAGATGCAAAAGAATATTTGATCAGTAAGGATCTAGTTAAAGCTAGAATAGATATCTAAATTAAAAAAGACAATTGCTTCTTCAAACAGGTCAAACTCACTGTTACTCTCTAACAATTGTAGCAGTGATCCAAATCTATTTATAGAGTAGACTTAATAGTCTTTTCATAAATCCTCTCACAAGGTGGCATTTCTACATTGAAGTGTTTTAAGACCTCTAACAAGGCCACTCCTAACAGGGTGATTAAATCATCTAACAGGGTCACACCTTACAGTGTGTTTTGTAACCTTTAACAGGGTTGGCTCCTAACAGAGCTCACTTCATAAGAGTGAAAAAGAGTAACTAGTTGCAATTGGTGGTTTTCCCAAATGGGGTTTCCATGGTAAATCTTGGTGTCATCTATGTACATGTTATTTTCCTTATGCTTTATGTTTCTACACTTAATCACTAAAGGATAATTACATTTAATATCTTAAGACTTTTTTGTTAACCGAGTGACAGCAGAATATCTTTGTTAACCGAGTAACAATGATAAGTTTATTTAAGACAACTAAGGGACTTGGATTTTTTTTTGTGGTAACTGATTCACCCCTATCCTCTTAGTTACTCAACTCATTTCCAACAATTGGTATCAGAGTTATTGGTGCTTTTAGGGAAGGTTTCAAGGCCAAAGCTAAAGATCAAAGATGTCTTATAGAAGGGAAATCCCCAAGCTTAACAAAGATAACTTTGTTGCATGGCAAGAGTTGATGAGGCTACATCTATCTACTATTGGAGATATTGGTTTGCAATTCCTGGATGAAAATTATGTGGAACCACCTAGACCTACGTATGTGGATCATATGGTGGACAAAAGAATCATAACATAATGATGATTGATATAGCTTCTTCACTCAGCTATTCAGAATTTGATGAAGTCAAAGACTGCCCTACTGCCTATGATATGTGGAAGAAACTACATGATATCCATGGAGGAGATGAAAATGTAAAGAGATTCAAAGTAGAGAGTCTCAGAGGTCATTTTGATCAGATGAAAATTAAAGAAGAAGAAGATATTAAAAAATACAGTGACAGGATAAAGAAAAGTTCCAGTGCCATCAAAGTTGTTGGTGGAACGATTGAAGAAAAAACATTGGTTAGTAAGGTATTGATAACTTTACTTCCTATCTATGCAATTAGAGTTTAATCTATTCAAGAGATGAGGTGTAGTAATGATATAACTCTAGATGCTTTGGTTGGAAGGCTGATAGTTTTTGAGTTGGACAATTTTGACAATTATTCTCCTAATCCTAGCAATTTTGAGTCTGCATTCAAAGCCAAATTAATTCTTGGTAAGATGGATAGAAACTCAAGAGGAAAATAGATTGACAATGACAGTGATGATGAATATGATGATGAAGATATATAAATCATTGAAGAACAACTTGCAAAGAGATTTGTCAAAGGAAAAGGAAAGTACAAAGGAAGAATACCATTGATTTTCTTTTCATGTGATGAGGTTGGTCACATTGTTGCTAAGTGTCCAAACAAAGAAGACAAAGATGAGAGAAATTTCAACAAGTACAAAGGCAAGAAAGATTTCAAAATTTACAAAAGCTACAAGGACAAAGGTAAGAAATCTTTTTATATTGCAAAAGATTCTAATAGTGATGAAGATGGAGATGCTTTGAATGATGAAAGTTGGATAGAAGCCATGAATGAAGAAATTGAGCATATAGAAAATGAAAAAACCTGGACTCTTGTGCCTAGACCAAAAGACAAGAATGTTATTGGTACCAAGTGGGTTTTTAGAAACAAGTTGAATGAAAAAGGTGATGTTTCTAGAAACAAGGCAAGATTAGTGTGTAAAGGATATGCTCAAGAAGAGGGTATTGATTATGGAGAAACTTTTGCTCCTATTGCAAGACTTGAAGGAGTCATAACTCTTCTGGCATATGTAGCACATAAAGGTTTCAAGGTATACCAAATGGATGTAAAATTTGCATTCTTGAATGGAATTCTGGAAGAGGAAGTCTATATTGAGAAACCTAAAGGTTTTGTTGATCCCAACAAAAGGAATATGGTTTGTAAGCTGCACAAAGCATTGTATGGACTGAAGCAAGCTCCCAGAGATTGGTATGAAAGACTACATGGCTACTTTATAAGTATTGGATCTCAGAGAAATAATGACAATAGTAGCTTATATATCAAAGAAAGACCTCATAACAAGATACTATTAGCATAGATGTTTGTTGATGATGTACTATTCACTAGCCATGATGATTTATGCAAAGCATTCTCTAAAGCTATGAGTAAGGAATTTGAGATGTCTATATTTGGAGAAATCAAATTCTTTGTTGGTTTACAAGTTCATCAGATGAAGGATGGTATCTACATTACTCATTCTAAATACATCAAAGAGATACTAAAGAAATTTGGAATGGAAGATTCCAGACCAGTTGGGACACCTATGTCTACTGGAAATAAGTTGTCTAAGGATGATGACTCAAAGGAGGTAAATTAGACTACCTACAGATCCATGATTGGTAAACTTCAATATGGTGTTCACACTAGGCATGATATTGCATTAGCAGTTGGTATTGTTGCAATATTTTTAGCTAATCCTAGAGAGAATCATTTGATGGCTATCAAAAGGATTTTGAGATATCTTAAGGGCACTGAAGATTATGGATTATAGTATAAGAAAGGAGGAAACTTTGATTTGAAGACTTTTACTGATGTTGATTGGGCGGGAAGTGTTGATGAAAGAAAGATCACCAGTGGTGGAGCACTCTTTCTTGGAAAGAGGTTAGTCTCTTGGACCAACAAGAAATAGAATTGCATCTCTCAGTCTATAGCAGAGGAAGATTATGTTGTTGCAGTAATGAATTGTTCAAATATCATATGGTTTAAATAGTTGTTGTCAGGTATGAAGGAAGAAATCAAAGAACCAGTTATTATCTACTGTGACTACACTAGTGCTATTAACATTTCAAAGAACCCTGTAATGCATACTAAGACTAAGCATATTGCAATAAAGTATCATTTCTTGAGATAATTGGTTTAGGGAAAGGAAGTAAGGTTGGAATATGTGAATACTAAAGAATAAATTGTAGACATATTCACAACACCTTTACCTAAGGATGCATTCCTCTATCTAAGAGGAAAGCTAGGAATGCTTCCCCTAACTGAGGCTCACTAAAGCATAGTTTAGTGATGCATCAACCAAGCTACAATGAAGATCTGAGAAGTTGATGCAAGTTGTCAAAGCTTATTGCATATGAATCAGTACATTAGGTACATTACAACTTCATTGGATAGAGTCTTTGGCATTGGTTTTCAAAGAGGGAGAGATTATTGATGGCATTCCAAAGAAATTATTAAGGAAGAGATTATTGATGTTAGAGGGAGAAATTTTATCAGAAACAGTGATTGTGAAGACATAGGGAGTTTTCTTAATGAGAATCTGAATGAAGCTAAGGACATTAATAATATTATTCCTTTTTCTATTGCTCTAGAATTCTTTCTATAATGACATGTTGTGTTTCCATCAATGCCAAAGAGGGAGATTGTTGAAAACAATTATTCAATTGTATATTGTCATTGATGATACACTAATGTAATGATTTGTTGTATTAACCCAGCTCTTTCATTTAATGAAGGAAGTTCAGTACTAACCAAGTTCACTCAGGCAATACAGTAAGTTTGGTTTCAGCTGAGTATCGGTTGGGCATCGAAGGATTACAGTGTCAACTGAGTTATGCATATAGTGTCAGCCGACTAACAACAATTTACACTTTATGTTTAATTAGTTAATTGCAGTCAAAAGAATTGAGTTTTATTGTTTATTTGGAAGGGTATTCAAGTCGGCTTGACAAGACCTATCATATATATACAAGGTCAAGTTTGGATTGAATGTGTAGTAGTAGAAGAGTTCTTTGATATGAAGAATGAAGGCGAAGTAAGAAGGAATTATGTTTAAGGATAGAATATCCAGACTGAGCTGCAAAATAATATTTGATTAGTAAGGATCCAATTAAAGCCAGAATAGAGATCTAAATCAGCAAAGATAGTTGCTTCTTCAAACAGGTAAAACTCATTGTTACTCTCTAATAATTGTGGTAGTGATCCAAATCTATTTACAAAGTAGACTTAACAGTCTTTTCATAAATCCTCTGACAAGGTAGCATTTCTACATTGAAGTGTTTGAAGACCTCTAACAAGGCCACTCCTAACAGGGTGATTAAATCCTCTAACATGGTCACACCTTACAGTGTGTTTTGTAACCTTTAACAGGGTTGGCTCCTAACAGGGCTCACTTCAGAAGAGTGAAAAAGAGTAACTAGTTGCAATTGGTGGTTTTCCCAAGTTGGGTTTCCACGGTAAATCTTGGTGTCATCTATGTACATGTTATTTGCCTTATGCTTTATGTTTCTACACTTAATCTCTAAAGGATAATTACATTTAATATCTTAAGACTGTTTTGTTAACCAAGTGATGGCAGAATATCTTTGTTAACCGAGTAACAATGATAAGTTTGTTTAAGACATCTAAGGGACTTGGATTTGTTTTTGTGGTAATTGATTCACCCCTCCCCTCTCAGTTACTCAACTCATTTATAATAATTGGTATCAGAGTTATTGGTGCTTTCAGGAAAGGTTTCAAGTCCTAAGCTAAAGATCAAAGATGTCTTATAGAAGGGAGATCCCCAAGCTTATCAAAGATAACTTTGTTGTATGGAAAGAGTTGATGAGGCTACATCTATCTACTGTTGGAGATACTGGTTTGCGATTCTTGGACCAAAAGTATATGGAACCTCCTAGACCTATGTCTGTGGATCATATGGTGGACATGAAGAATCATGACATAATGATGATGGATATAGCTTCTTCACTCAGCTATTTAGAATTTGATGAAGTCAAGGTTTTCCCTGCTGCCTATGATATGTGGAAGAAACCGCATGATATCCATGGAGGAGATGAAAATGTAAATAGATCCAAAGAAGAGAGTCTCATAGGTCAGTTTGATCAAATGAAAATTAAAGAAGAAGAAGAAGACATTACAAAATACAATGATAGGATAAATAAAAGTGCCAATGCCATCAGAGCTGCTGGTGGAACAATTGAAGAAAAAACATTGGTTAGTAAGGCATTCAGAACTTTACTTCCTATCTATGCAATGAGAGTTTCATCTACTCAAGAGATGAGGTGCAGTAATGATATAACTCTAGATGCATTGGTTGGAAGGATGACAGCTTTTGAGTTGGATAATTTTGACAATTATTCTCCTAATCCTAGAAATTTTAAGTCTGCATTCAAAGCCAAATTAATTCTTGGTAAGATGGATAGAAACTCAAGAGGAAAATAGATTGACAATGATAGTGATGATGAATATGATTGATGAAGATATAGAAATCATTGAAGAACAACTTGCAAAGAGATTTTTCAAAGGAAAAGGAAAGTACAAAGGAAGAATACCATTGATTTTCATTTCATGTGATGAGGTTGGTCACATTGCTGCTAAGTGTCCAAACATAGAAGACAAAGATGAGAGAAATTTCAACAAGTACAAAGGCAAGAAAGATTTCAAAAATTACAAAGCTACAAGGACAAAGATAAGAAATCTTGTTATATTGCAAAAGATTCTAATAGTGATGAATATGGAGATGCTTTGAATGATGAAAGCTGGATAGAAGCCATAAATGAAGAAATTGAGCAGATAGAAAATGAAAAAACCTGGACTCTTGTGCCTAGACCAAAAGACAAGAATGTAATTGGTACCAAGTGGGTTTTTAGAAAAAAGATGAATTAAAAAGGTGATGTTTCTAGAAACAAGGCAAGATTAGTGTGTAAAGGATATGCTCAAGAAGAGGGTATTGATTATGGAGAAAATTTTGCTCCTGTTGCAAGACTTGAAGGAGTCATAACTCTTCTAGCATATGCAGCACATAAAGGATTCAAGGTATACCAAATGGATGTAAAATTTGCATTCTTGAATAGAATTCTAGAAGAGGAAGTCTATATTGAGCAACCTGAAGGTTTTGTTGATCCCAATAAAAGGAATATGGTTTGTAAGTTGCACAAAGTTTTGTATGGAATGAAGCAAGCTCCTAGAGCTTGGTATGAAAGACTGCATGGATACTTGATAAGTATTGGATCTCAGATAAATAATGACAATAATATCTTATACATCAAAGAAGGACCTCAGAACAAGATACTATTAGCAGAGATGTTTGTTGATGATGTACTATTCACTAGACATGATGACTTATGCAAAGAATCCTCTGAAGCTATGAGTAAGGAATTTGAGATGTCTATATTTAGAGAAATCAAATTCTTTGTTGGTTTACAAGTTCATCAGATGAAGGATGGTATCTACATTACTCAGTCTAAATACATCAAAGAGATACTAAAGAAATTTGGAATGGAAGATTCCAGACCAGTCGAGACACCTATGCCTACTAGACATAAGTTGTCTAAGGATGATGACTCAAAGGAGGTAAATTAGACCACCTATAGATCCATGATTGGTAAACTTCAATATGGTGTTCACACTAGGCATGATATTGCATTAGCAGTTTGTATTTTTGCAAGATTTTCAGCAAATCCTAGAGAGAATCATTTGATGGCTATCAAAAGGATTTTGAGATATCTTAAGGGCACTAAATATCATGGATTATGGTATAAGAAAGGATGAAACTTTTATTTGAAGACTTTTACTAATGTTGATTGGGCAGGAAGTGTTGATGACAGAAAGAGCACCAGTGGTGGAGCGCTCTTTCTTGGAAAGAGGTTAGTCTCTTGGACCAACAAGAAATAGAATTGCATCTCTCAGTCTACAGCAGAGGAAGAGTATGTTGTTGCATTAGTGAATTGTTCAAGTATCATATGGTTCAAACAGTTGTTGTCAGGTATGAAGGAAGAAATCAAAGAACCAGTTATTATCTATTGTGACAACACTAGTGCTATTAACATTTCAAAGAACCCTAAGATGTATACTAAGACTAAGCATATTGCAATAAAGTATCATTTCTTGAGATAATTGGTTTAGGGCAAGGAAGTAAGGCTGGAATATGTGAATACTAAAGAAAAAATTACGGACATATTCACAAAACCTTTACCTAAGGATGCATTCTTGTATCTAAGAGGAAAGCTAGGGGTGCTTCCCCTAACTGAGGCTCACTAAAGCACAATTTAGTGATGCATCAACCAAGCTACAGTGAGGATCTAAGAAGTCGATGTAGGTTGTCAAAGATTATTGCATATGAATCAGTACATTAGGTACATTACAACTTCATTGGATAGAGTCTTTGGCATTGGTTGTCAAAGAGGGAGAGATTATTGATGTCATACCAAAGAAATTATTGAGGAAGATATTATCGATGTCAGAGGGAGAAATTTTATCAGAAATAGTGATTGTGAAGATATGGGGAGTTTTCTTAATGAGAATCTGAATGAAGCTAAGGACATTAATAATATTATTCTTTTTTCTGTTGCTCTATAATTCTTTGTATAATGACATGTTGTGTTGCCATCAATGCCAAAAAGGGAGATTTTTTAAAACAATTATTCAATTGTATATTGTCATTGATGATACACAAATGTAATGATTTGTTGTATTAACCGAGCTCTTTCAGTTAATGAAGAAAGTTCAGTACTAACCAAGTTCACTCAGGCAATACAGTAAGTTTGGTTTCAGTTGAGTATCAATCAAGCATCGAAGGATTACAGTGTCAACTGAGTTATGCATTTAGTGTCAGCCGACTAACAACAGTTTACACTTTATGTTTAATTGGTTAATTGCAGCTGACAGAATTGAGTTTTATTGTTTATTTGGAAGGTTATTCAAGCTGACTTGACAAGGCGTATCATATATATACAAGGTCAATTCTGGATTGAATGTGTAGTAGTAGAAGAGTTCTTTGATATGAAGAATGAAGGCAAAGTAAGAGGGAATTATGTTTAAGGACAGAATATCCAGACCGAGCTGCAAAAGAATATTTGATCAGTAAGGATCCAGTTAAAGCAAGAATAGATATCTGAATCAGCAAAGATAGTTGCTTCTTTAAACTGGTAAAACTCATTGTTACTCTTTAAAAATTGTGGCAGTGATCCAAATCTCTTTACAAAGTAGACTTAACAGTCTTTTCATAAATCCTCTCACAAGGTGGCATTTCTACATTGAAGTATTTGAAGACCTCTAACAAGGGCACTCCTAATAGGGTGATTAAATCCTCTAATAGGGTCACACCTTCCAATGTGTTGTGTAACCTTTAATAGGGTTGGTTCCTAACAGGGCTCACTTTAGAATAGTGAAAAACAGTAACTAGTTGCAATTGGTGGTTTTCCCGAATTGGGTTTCCACGATAAATCTTGGTGTCATCTGTGTACATGTTATTTGCTTTATGCTTTATGCTTTATGCTTTATGCTTTATGCTTTATGTTTTATGTTTTATGTTTCTACACTTAGTCACTAAAGGATAATTACATTTAATATCTTAAGATTGCTTTGTTAACCGAGTGAAAAAAAAATATCTTTGTTAACCGAGTAATAGTGATAAGTTTGTTTAAGACATATAAGGGACTTGGATTTGTTTTTGTGGTAACTAATTCACCCCTCCCCTCTCAGTTACTCAACTCATTTCCAACAGGATATAGAAATGTAAAGCATTTTTTTGATAAGCAACGAAAGCCAATGATGTATTACTAGATAGCATATATGATAACAACCTGAAGTCATTAAAGTGGGTGGTCACAAAAGAGTGGACATGTTAAGAGGCTTTTGAGAACAAATTTTTGCACTTTACGTCCTTCATTTCGATCAAGACCAAAGGGTATATTGGATGTGATATGGATAGGCTAGTAAGATTAGTATAATGGTCAATGGAAGCCATGAGTGGATGGTTTAGGATTATTGCAAGACTGCTTAGGAATAATGAAGGTGGATTTGGGACAAGTAAGATCATGGTATGGTATCATGGATGAAACAAATGAATAAGCTGATGGAAAGGATAATAGATGTCCAGATACCTGATGCTCATGGATATGTTCAACCTTGTCAAGATCAAAGATAAAAGAGGAAATATGGATGCAAGTATGATAAATGGTAGGAAGATGGAGGATAGCATGGATGAAACTTGCCCCCAACTGTAGAGTGCAAGAGGGAGGAATTACGCATGACGCCTGTTTGCTAGGTTTTCATCATGGTACTTGTCCAAGGCGCCACAAGAAGTGGTTTTTACCATAGGACAGATTTATTTCTCTTTAATTGTTCTACCAAGGCGCCTGAAGATAGTGAATGTGTGATAGGAAATGGAGGAATGTATATCTCTTTCTCTCTGAATAATACCCCCTTGAAAGGTATGTTATAATAAACCATGGCTATGGAAAGGATACTCAAAGATATTGATAAAGTGATGATAAAGGAGTCATATGAAGGATAAAGGTATATGGTGGTTAAGGTTTTATGCCATAAATTGGATAAGAGGGATGGAAGGATGGAAAGTAGGTGTTGGATAATGGAAATGAGGATAAGAAGCAGGTATATTATAGACAAAAATTTTGGCAAGATCAACTTTGGCATACACCTTGAAGGGTGATGGAATGATGTAGGAAAAATGGATGGAGGAGGTGATGTTATATTTATAGATATCTTGTTTCCATTAGTTAAGGCGAAGTCATATGATTCAGAAGAATCAATTGGTGAAAAGGAGAAAAGTAAATATTTGAGCAGTTGGTAACGTACACCGACCAAGGCAGTGAAGTCGGTAAAGAAAACTACAAAGTTAAAGATGCTACACTGAGAGTCTACAGTTACCAAACACTAAGCACAAATGAAGTACACCGAGTTGATAGTTACCAAGTACTAAAGTTCAAGTTAACTGAGAAAAGAGAAGTTACTCTATCGAGTTACTTAATTGATTGTAACATGATAAGGATGCATTTAATAAATTGACACAGTATTAATTATGATTCTACAAAGTTTATGTGGTAGATTTGGCCATGTTAATCAACCATACACTTCAACATAGTCCTTATTCATCAGATACACACAAGAATGAATATGAGATTATTCATCTTGCCTGTCTGTATGATTCGACCTGTTGCCTTATATCTAGACGAGGTTTCGAAATAGCTCTCAGAATGAGAGTCTCACAACCATAGACCAATCTAGAATGAAGGATTTATGCTTCCATGAATGCAATGCAATGATTAATCTAGAAATGAAACATGCAAGATTAATCTAAATGATCCATGTAAACTAGAAATGAGATTAAAACTAGGCCATGATGTCAATGAGATTATTCTAGAAATTGAAATTAATCTATTGCAAAATGGGATTATTCTATATGAGATTATGAACTAAGAATGTAGCAACAATTCAATATTCTAACAATGCATATGACTAGAAATTCAGGAAGGGTTTTGAATGAGGAATGGGAGTTCTTTTATAGACTCAGAGTTTGTTCAGAATAGAAACTTTCCTTTTTGAAATAAAATAGATAGAAAAGCCTGTTCAAATTAGAAAGCTTTCTTTAAAAGAATACAATAAATTGTTTTCCCTTTGCTTTAACCATTTTCTTTCTTTGATTTTAATTGTTTTATTTGTTTTATCTGTTTTCTTTCTCTTTAAAGCATAATTAAAGAGAAGTTTCCAATTCTGAAGTGAAGAGAAGATTTTGTTGACAATATTTAATTAATTAAATAAATATGACCTCATAATTGCTTTTCTCAATTATCTAAATAATTAAATTCAATTATTGAAATGAGGATATTTTTCAAATAATTAAATATTATTTAATTCTTTTTTATGTGTTTTAGCTAAAAGGGGTGAATTTAATTTAATTAAAGTGCGAGGACTTTATAATTAAATTAATTCAATCATAGGGTTTGTTTAGCCAATTGATGTTTAGGAATTAAATATAATGTATAATTAATGCAGATTTAGGATTTTCTGTATTTGACACTCAGGTCGAGTAGAGTCAGTCAAAACTCAGAATTTCCTAGTACAATAGGACTTTGATGATCCAGAAGAGTGACAAATGCAACAAAATTGGTTAGGGTTACAAGATGCCAATTTTGGGGTGTTACATTTTGCCCCTCTTTGAATTGATGTGTGAGCAGCGCATTGATTTAAAGAATAGTCTGATGCCTGAAGCACAAAAGAATAGATTTGAATATTGGTGATGCCAATTTTGATTGATGAATATTTCAGAGCCATCTCCAGGACAGAGCTTGACTCTCTGAAGTCTAGGTTAGGTTGCCGAGACACCGGTCAAATAGAGTTTTTGAGGGTCATCTTCAGAACAAAGATTGATCCCCAGGGATCCTAGTTAGAATGCCCTGATACCTAATAGATGAAGATTTTGAGAATCATCTCTAGAATGAAGCTTGATCCTCAGGGATCCAGGTTAGAATGCCCTGATACCTAAATAGATTGATATCTTTAACAAGGTTGTCCCCAGAACGAGACTCAACCTTTAGGAGTCAGGGTTAGATTGCCCTGATACCTGTCCAACAAGATAATCAATAGAGATTTTAGGACTATCTCCAGAATGAAGCTTAGTCCCCCAATATCTAGGTTAGATTTCCCAGAAACTAGTTAGATAGATATCTTTCACAAGACTGTCCCCAGAATGAGGCTCAACCTTCAAGAGTCAGGGTTAGAATGCCCTAATACCTGTCTCAAAAGATAGTCAATAGAGATTCAGCATCATCTCCATAACGGAGCTTGATTTTCAGGAGTCGGGGTTAGAATTCCCAATAGATGGTGAGATGTAGGGAATAGAGATGCCCCTATTGATTGTGGAGTATCTAGTTTTGACTGTGAGGTACAAAAAATTGAACATGCCCCAAGTGATGAGATGCCCCTAGCAATGAGGACTTTTGAAAATCAAATCAAATTGATTAGAATAGATTCAATGATGAAATCATCCTGCCCCCTTGGGAGTGAAATGGAAAGATGACACGTCCTAATGATGATGGAGAGAAAAAAATCATAGATAGATGTTGAATCAGAGATCAAGAAGAACTCAGAACAGATTACAAAATA
The DNA here is from genome assembly GCA_018584345.1 of Thuja plicata. Lineage (NCBI taxonomy): Eukaryota > Viridiplantae > Streptophyta > Pinopsida > Cupressales > Cupressaceae > Thuja > Thuja plicata. Next base: position 2,119,663 of record MU226350.1, read on the forward strand.
ATCTAGAAGATTTAGAAGCAATTTGGAGCAATTTTGAGGTCTGGTTGACCAAGTTTGACTAGGGTTGACCAGAGCTGACCAGAAGACTTGAGAAAATGATGATAAGATATGATTCTAACAAGAAAGCAATGTCAGAAAAGTTGACTACACAAGCGTCTGATCGCGTCGGTCCCAAAAATTTTAAAATGCGATTTTGAGCAATATAGAAGTGTCAGATTTTGATTTCGATCATGAAAATGGATTCAGAGCATATAGCTAAAGATAGAGAGCAAGGATCAAACACTTGTGTAGTAGTGGTGAATCCAGGTTGCTAAAGAAGAACTCCTCAATGTACAAATCTAGGAGAATGCAATGAAGTGAACATCGAATTGCTGCCACAATGCAAGTCTAGGATGAAAATGTAATCCTATGCTAGATGCAATCCCTAGGACATGGTTGTGAGACCCATTGTAAAATCATCATCATTGAGCATTTTTTGGAACATCAAAGTCGATACAATCCTTAATGGTGCCACTGTGACCATAAGAATATGAATATGACTTTCATCAGATAAAATGTAGGAAACAAACATAAGCACCAGGGCATAATAGCCAAGATGACCTAAACATTGTTTCCAGTTGATTTTGCAAGACTACACCAGTATCAAGGCATTCAAAACCAAGATAACCATGAGTGTGATCGTGCATAAACAAATAGAGAAATAAAAGTCAAGGAGATAGTACCGACCTCACCATGGCGTACAAATAAACAATATCGAGGGATGTGAGGTTGTTCCACCTTAGTGTGGGAGCTCTTATCACATACACCTTGTTTATTTGATGTTGTCAGATCATCAAGACTACACCAACAAGCAATAGAAAAAGAAAATATCAATGAAATCTATGAGAATAGACAGCATACAAAGAAAGATTCAATCATAGCTCAGCATGTTTCAAATTTTTTGAATATGTTCATGTTTAGAGGTGTTAAAAAACACTGTTGTACTTGTGAGTGCATTGTGTTTGATTGTTATCGATAGATGTTTACATTTGAGATATCCGATGTGTGTTAAAAAAGATAGATGTGTCCAAAGATAGTGTTAAAAATATTGTTTATGGTGGTGTTGAAAAACACCAGTTTGTGTCAGTAGCGAGTTGTCCTGGAGCAGTGACAAGATTACTGACTCAGGTGTAAACCAAAGATGTGATCAAAGTGGGGACCTATTCCCCCAAGTAACGATGATTGACCTGGTGTATGTTGCAAGGAAAAACTATATTTGGTTGCCCCCAGGTGTATGGTGCTGAACCAATGTCAAGTCAGTAGGGTTCGCAAAGGAACTAGAATGTCATGAAAGTGACCAAAAGCTATGTACAAACTAAAGCAAAGAATGGTCAAGACCGAGCATCAATAGATAGAGCATTTGAGTATAACTCCAACTGTAATGGATGTGAGAAATCTCAATAGTATGGCTATATTAAATAGATGCAATGAGAACCACTGGTGACTGACCCGAGAGAGATGCTTAAGTGAAGAGATCATAGGACTAGCTAGACATCAGTAGGCAGACGCAGTGAGAGCCACTGGTGACTGATGTTAGGGAGATTCTCAAGAAGAGAGAATTCAGTATAACCTAAGCGACAGTAGGCAGATGCAATGAGAACCACTGGTGACTATCATGAAGTAGATACCAAAAGGTAATAGGACAATGCCCCCAAGACTAGGAGGGTTTCCCTGAGAGTATGACCAATTTCAATCCATGTAAGTTGGTGTCTTGACGGGAAACGAAAAGCAAATGCAAGAAGGAAAGTAGCAAAACAGGAAAGCAGATGCATAAATCCAAGTGGCATTGTGATAGATATAGCAATGTGGAACAAGAGGCACCTGTTTACCAGGTTTTCACCTTCTTGGCAGAAACTCTTTTTTTTCCTACCATGACACCTATTTGCCAGGTTTTCATCAATGGCAATTTTTCTCTTTTTCTCTTTTTTCTTTATTTTTTTATTTTTTTATTTTTGGAATATATGATTTTTTTTTAGAGATACATCAAAGTGCCTATTGCTAGGTTTCCACTAAGATGATCATTTTTTCAGGACATTTTTCAATTTTTAAATTTTTAGAGATTTTTGTAATTTTTAGATTTTTAGGGATTACTCGATCTCAAGCAAGATCACAATGGTTTGACCCAATGTCTAGCAAGGTGTAGGACATTGCAGATGGATTAGAAAGCTGATGTATGAGAGGAATAGCCACTGATGGATGAAGAGGGTGAATGCAACTCTCAAGGACTATCTCTTCAAGATTACCCAAGCTAGGGAAAAAATAATATAGCAATGTAGGCTCATGGAGTGATGTTGGATAGCATTTATGGTAATGACCTGATGTCATGAAAATTATGTGGTCCAAAAGAGTGGACATTTCAAGAGACTTCTAAGAACTTGTTTTTCAATTTTGATCAAGACCAAGGGGTCAATTTCAGAGGATAGGATATAGCTATGATCAGGATAAAGGTTGATGGAGGTATAAGGGCATGTTTTGGATTATGATAGGAATGCACAGAGATATGAAGGATGGGCTTGGGATAAGAAAGATCACAATAGGGTAGCATGCATGAGAGAAAGTAAATAGGTTGATGGAAGGGATACATGATGCTCATGGATAGGCTCAACCTTGTCAAGATAAGCAGAAGGAACATGGATGTTCACGAGCTAGCTAGATGTAAGATATGATGGGAGAAGATGAGCTGGAAGGAACTTGCCCCCAAGTGAAGAGTGCAAGTAGGAGGAATTACACATGACACCTGTTTGCCAGGTTTTCATCATGGTACTTATCCAAGGTGCCACAAGAAGTGGTTTTCACCATAGGACAGACTGATTTATCTTTACTTTTGCTACCAAGGTGCCTGTTTACCAGATTTTCACCAAGGCACTTTTTTTTTCTTTTCCTTTTTTTCATCTTTTTTATTTATGGAGGAACTTAAGCTTCTTGCTCTTTGAATAGTGCTCCTTTGAAGTATATTTTATGATAGGCCAAGGCCACTGAAAGTATGCTCAAAGATGTTGATAGGGTGATGGTAGAGAAGATGATATGGAGGATAATGAAAATGGTAGCCAAGGATTTATGCAGTGGATTGGATAAGAGGGATGGAAGGATATGAGATGGATGGGTAAGAGGTAGGTGCAGGATATTGGATAGGGTGTTGAAAAGTTTGTGTAGGCAAGATCAACATCGACACACATCTTGAAGGACGATGGAATTATAGAGGAAAAGTGTGTGAAATGGATTTAGGTTTTGATATGGATCTTGGTGCACGAGGACCCAAGATGGATGAAGACGTATTCAAAACAATGGATTTTGGGACATGAGGACCCGAAATAGGTTTAGGAGATGAAAAATGTTTGAAAGGAGACAGAGTGGAAGCCTTTGGAAGCTTGGATGCCAATTCTAACTTTTCCTTTTTGTTCAAGTCTTTTAAGACAGACTTGGGAATCCACATAACTTTTGATTTTATTTTTGTATCCAAGTCTTTTTGAAGAGCCTTGGGAATCTACGCAGCTTTTGATTTTCCTTTTCTTTTGGATGATTTAGAATGCAATTCTTCCATAATGGATTTAGGAACCCATATTTTCTTTGATTTTATTATTTGCTTGGATTTAGAACGTAATTCTTCCATGATTGATTTAGGAACCCATATTTTCTTAGTGAACCCTTGTGGTCTCTTGGATATTTCCTTTTTCTTTGTAGTCACATGTCGATTAGATGGGACATAGTGATCTTCATATGTAGGTGGATTCTTGTATTGCTGATTTCTTCATTGTACATCCAAATTACTTCCAAAAGACTTAGGAATTGTGGATGAATGGGGCTGATATGGCTGGTTCATATGTATTGCTTGATAGAGATATTTCAAGGATGTATGTCTTTGTTGATATTGATGGGGGATAATGGAAGTGGATGATAATCTAGTAGTGATAGGCATGGTGGATGGAGGGACATAAAGACCCAATATAGATGGCAGGTGTGACAGTTTTAGCTTTGGAATATGAGGACCAAGGATGGATTTGGAGGATAGTGAAGGATAATTCTTATGTTTGAATGGAGGGATATAAGGTGTGGAAGGGATATCAACATCTTTAGAGTGAGTTGCATGACCAAGGCTCTTCTCTTTAGAATTCATCTGTATATCAATAGGAGCATGAGTAGCTTTGATAGGAGTAATTTTGATAGGAGCATCTGAAGCTTGATTGGATTTATTTCTATGCAAGGGATTTTGAGGAATGATAGTTTCTAGATATGGAAAAGCATGACAAGGAGATGATGGGATGCGCTGATCTTGACAAGGATTATTAGATGGTGTACAAAGGGTACCTTTCTCTTTTTTTTCAATAGGCCCATTAGAGATGCCAGAAAGGATATCTTGATCTTTCTTGGGAGATGGATAAGATATAGGAGATGTAAGAGTTTCTTCTGTGGAGAAATGGAATGGGATGAAAGGATCATCATGAGACTCTTGAGATGTGTGACTTTGGTCAACCATTGGATAAGGATGGATGGTGTCTTGATCTTGATCATTACTGATATATGTTTCTTCACATTGTGGATTCTCCTCTTGACATGGAGCCACTTCTAAGGATGAGGTAGGAGTGTTGTATTGCATGAAGGAATCTTGAAAGGCTAATGGAGTGGCATTTTGAGTAGGCATGATAAGCGTTGAAGCACATGGAAGCTTGGGGTCTATGATCTTTGAAGTCTAAGAAAGGCTTGCATCTGTATGTTGGTTAGCGTGGATATCTTTTAGAGGTAGTCCTTGAGAGTAAACATAGTCGTCATTAGGCTCAGTTTTTGATAGAGATGGGGAAGCTTTAGGAGATGGAGGAACATTGGAAGAAGTAGATGGGATATGTGAACCATTGCTAGACATGGATTCTTGATATTGATCATGCTTGAGATTAGTATCTTCACTAGATGATTCATTATGATTTTCCACTTTGATTATGCCATCATCTATGAGATCTTTGATTTTATGTTTCAACTCCATGCAATATGAATTTTTATGCTTGTTATGTTGATGATATGCACAATAGGGACTCAAGAAGATGAATCCACATGATATGGCTTGAGGCAATGTGATGAGGTCATTCTCAAGAAGTTCTTTCAATGAAGATTCATAAGATTGTCCCAAAGGAGTAAAGATTCTCTCTAAAGGATAAATAGATGCTTCTTGACTTGCAATATCCTTCTTTTGTGGATAGAAAAGGATTTCATCTGATGTTGTCATAGCTTCCTCTACATTCTC
>MU226350.1:2136867-2158106 GCA_018584345.1 Thuja plicata
GTTTTAGCTAAAAGGGGTGAATTTAATTTAATTAAAGTGCTAGGACTTTATAATTAAATTAATTCAATCATAGGGTTTGTTTAGCCAATTGATGTTTAGGAATTAAATATAATGTATGATTAATGCAGATTTAGGATTTTCTGCATTTGACACTCAGGTCGAGTAGAGTCAGTCAAAACTTAGAATTGCCTAGTACAATAGGACTTTGATGATCTAGAAGAGTGACAAATGCAGCAAAATTGGTTAGGGTTGCAAGATGCCAATTTTGGGGTGTTACACAAAGCATGAAGGACATTTTTTTACAAGATCAACGATCGAATTAATTCAAAGAGAAGGTCTGAGAAGTGGATTAAGCGGTTAATGAAATTTTGTTATTTCCAAGAAAAACACCAACTACCGAGGAAAAGTGATATAGTCACCAAGCAGAATAGAAGATCTAACGGTTAAAATCAAGTCACGGCGACCTAAATCTTATATTAAATGGATGATTTAAAGAGAAGAACAAAGATAGAGACAGAGTAATGATACAGAGAAAAGGTTGATATTGTTAGTGAAAGTAAAAGGAGTTATTTGAAGAACAAGATCAAAGCAGAGAAAACTGAGCAAATATCTAGCTACAGCAAAGAAAATCTGAGCAGTTTAATAGCTTGAGATTGAGGTAACACAAATTTTAGAGAACATAGAGTCTGATCAGCATTTGTTTTTGATGCAATATAGCAGACATTGTTAAGTTATTAATAATATTGTATTGAGATCTAGAAATCCAAATACTAGGTAGATCTTAACCGATCTAATATTTGTAAAACCTTTAACAAGGTACATCTCTAAGTGTAGAGATTAAAAAATCCTCTAACAAAGTAGACCTAACAAGTCTTTGTATAATCTTAACCGGGCAAGCTATCAAAATGGATAAACATTGTAAGCTCTAACCAAGCACCCTTTATACTACAATTAGTGAAGGTTGTGGGTGTCATCCCCACCGTAGTTTTTTCCTATAACCAAGTATTTATGTGTAAACAAAACCGAGTTATGATTTTTTTTACTTAAATGTTTTGATGTTATGTTTTATAAGCTTTATATTAGTTTCATTTAAAGTTATTGAAATCGGTAAACAACAGTAGTAGTATATAGTTATAGACAATTTCAACTATAAAAGTTTTTGTGGTACAGATTCACCCCTCCCCTCTCAGACCCAAATTTCTATAGTCATGCCAACAATTGGTATTTAAAGTCACATCAACCTAACACATAAGATTAAGAGGGAATAAATCTTATATTTAATGGATGATTTAAAGAGAAGAACAAAGATAGAGACATAGTAATGATACAGAGAAACAACTGATATTGTTAGTGAAAGTAAAAGGAGTTATTTGAATAACAAGATCAGAGCAGAGAGCACTGAGAAAATATCTAGCTACAACAGAGAAAATCCAAGCAGTGTTACAGATTGAGATTGAGGTAATATGAAATTTACAGCACATAGAGTCTGATTAGCATTTGTTTTTGATGCAATATAGTATACATTGTTAAGTTATTAATAATATTGTATTGAGAGCTAAAAATCCCAATACTACGTAGATCTTAACTGATCTGATATTTGTAAAACCTTTAACAAGGTACATCTCTAAGTGTAGAGATTGTAAAATCCTCTAACCAAGTAGACCTAACAATTCTTTGTATAATCTTAACCGGGTAAGCTATCAAAATGGCTAAACATTGTAAGGTCTAACCGAGCACCTTTTATACTGCAATTAGTGAAGGTTGTGGGTGTCATCCCCATCGCAGTTTTGTCCACTAACCAAGGATTTATGCGTAAACAAAATCATGGAGTTATGAGTTATTTTACTTGAATGTTTTGATGTTATGTTTTATAAGCTTTATATTATTTTCATTTAAAGTTATTGAAATCAATAAACAACAGTGGTAGTATATAGTTATAGACAATTTCAGTTATTAAATTTTTTGTGGTACTAATTCACCCCTCCCCTCTCAATCCCAAATTTCCATAGCCATGCCAACAATTGGTATTAGAGCTACTACTCTTGAGTTATAAGGTTTGACCACCTGAGAGTTAAAGATCTTAGTCATTGAAAATTTTAGGCAATTCAAAAGAATTGATGGTCTTGACTCTGAGTTAGAGAGTGCAAGAGAGTTAATGATTGGTATGAATAAGAAACTTGAGAAGCCTCTAAGGGTTAGATTGAAAATATATGATGAACTAAAGGTTACACGAGAATAAGTTGATACAATTGAGACAACATCTGAAGGCAGTGTTACTGATGAATCTGAGTCAGCTATAAAAGAACTACACGAAAAGAATGATACACTTATCGATAAGTTGGACCTAATGAAGTAAAATCTTGAAACCAACATGATAAGAATGACTGAATTGATTGAAGGAAAAAGGATTGTTGAAGACAAAAAGAAAATGGCAGAAGATGATAAAAGAAAAGTTTAAATCAAGTTATTAGAGAAAGATAATGAGATCATGAGAATGACACAAGTTCACTATGATATGACCGACCAACTTCTGAGTGTAAATCAAGATAACACAAGAAAATAATTTGAGGACCAAGCACTGAAAGCTGAAATTGAAAGAATGGATCAAAGACTAAAATTTGAAAAAGATGCAAATGACATACTGAAAAGAAATGAAGAAGCATTGAATTCTCTGGATTAAAAATTCAAGAATTAGAAGCAAAGGAATGATGAAATAGGAATTGGATTCAAAGAGAACAGCACTACCAAGAAAGGAGAATCATCAAATGCACTGAAAGATAAAAGTATTGCACCCCCACCGAAATAAAAGAAGCCAAGTTGCAATTATATTGGGAATCCTAGACATACTGCTTATGTCTATAGGAGTAGGAAAGGTAAATAACTAAGTACACCTAAGTTTGATGGTTATTGTTTTAGATGCAATAGGTATGGACATCAAGCATTTGAATGCAGAACTAATCTTGCTAACAATGCAAGGAAACCTAAGTTTGATGATTACTGTGAGAATTATAATAAGTTTGGACACAAAGATAAAGAGTGTAGAATAAAGAAAAGTAATGAAAAATGGAAGCCTAACTAAGAGAATGCTAATACTAACTAACCAGGCATTTCTATACCATGGGACTATAATACAAGAATTTCATGTTTATCTTGTGGAAGGTATGGACACATTGCTGTAAATTGCATGTTGATCATGGAAGGAACAAAAGAAGACCATGGACAAACCTTGGCATGGCATGTTTTCATTTTCCAAAGGTAGTACACCTTGTAAGAAATTATAGATACTGAGGTGATGCACCGATCGAAGATGAATCTAAAGTGAAAGCCCCTACTACTGTTGATGAAATCTGAGAATAAATGAATAAAATCTAGAGGAGAAAGACTTGAGATGAAGGGACATCATCTGGAAGACTGCACCATCTCTATTGAGTTGGTTGCACTGAGATCCACCTAATTAGTGAGAGGTATGTAGGAATTGCATGCTTATAATAAATCCTACTTCAGTTCCTAGAATTGGAGTTGAGATCCGTATCAGCATATTAAGATGCATTTGGATAAGTTGTGAAAGTTTTTGAATGAACATTGTTATATATGGTTATTTTGTTTAACTCAGTCAAGCAAAGTAACTATCCAATCAATTTAAAGGTAAAAAGGGACTCAGCAAGTGCATTTATTGCACATTAATAGAGTTGTTGGAAACCCTAATTGTGGAGAAGGTATAAATAGATCATTTTGCAAATCATTTGAAGCTAACATTTTCAAAAGGGCATTGAACACATTTACAGAGAAATTATCTCGAAGTAAATTCAAGCAATTTCAAGGTAATTCTGAATCTTTGCAAGACATTTGACATACATTTCTAAGTTATTTTTTGTACACCGAGTTATGTTTGTGAAGTCAAAGTTATTATCAAGTGTACCAAAAAAAATTTTAGCATATATTTTGAAGTGATCATGGTACCAAAGATGCAAACACCAGTTCTAGTGAAGAATGTTGAACCAGTGAGTCTGAAATACAAGTTGCCCCTAGCTATAGCCACAGAAATTGACATGATGGGAGCATTGTCTTCAATACCGCCATGAGCTCTTTTGATTGAAGATGTATGCACATTCATACATTGTAAAATTGCAGATCTATGTGGAACCAAGATAGATGCTTCATTCAGCAAGATGTGCGTGGAAGGAAAAGTTAAAGATGAGCACACCCATCTAGAAACTAAAGGATTGGTTCATGATATACATATATCGAGGGTATTCAAGCCTGAGTGGGTTAGGATGGTACTCAGTCAAGTATACGACCAGTTCATGTAATTAGATGAACTGATTAAAATAACTAAGCATGTGTTGCACATCATCACTGGATTTCCAATCGAAGACAAATAGAAGGTGATTAAGCATATTGACAAGGGTAAGCTCAAAAAGCTTACTAAAGCATAATGGGATGATAGAGGAATAAAGATATCTACTATCACAAATCCTGAGTTAATGTATGCATGTAACATCATATCTTACCAAGTGTTTCAATTGTCCCAAGTGGATAGTGTACCATGTGGGGTAGTTGATCTAGCATACAAAATAGTGAACAAAGGATTACAGATAGATTCTTTGTGAAGTTTTGTTGAATCAATTAGAAGATGGTATGAACAGAATCAGGAAAGCAAAGACCAACACTTTGAAATTTGGTTCATTGTTGGTATGTATCTCGATATAGGCTCTAAATAGATTGAATCCCTATTAGAAAAACCAATTGACCTCAATGAAAAGAGATATGACACTTATGAGGAATTCAAAGACAAAATCAAACAAGGTATTTTGGTACCTAGGTCAATTAAGAAGGCAAGTAAAATGATAAATGTTTTATCAAAGACTCTTGGAGTTGATGATACTTTGGATACTGATAATCCACAAGCCCTTGTAGTGGTTTAGAAACAAAATGTATAAATGTCCTCACCGAGAAAAAGAGGTATTACAAGGAAGACCATATCATTGGTACAACCATTAGAGAAGAAGGTTATTGAGGTAATTCAATCAAAAGGTAAAACCTATAAGAGAACAAGAGGCAATAAACAACCTGTAAGAACAAGGAGAAGACTATTACTTGGAAATGAGAGTGAGACTGAATCTGATGAGCCAGAAAAATCTGTTCTAGTTGCTCAGCTCTTACGAGTTCCACAAAGTCTTGATGAATTTCTGGAAGGATTAATTAAAGAAATCAAGAGGATTCAGAGGATTTAGGCAATTAAAGTATATGAAGAGGAATGAAGAGGACAAGAAAAAAATTGAAGATACAGTTGTTGTAACATTAATGAGATATAGAGTGACACCTTTTGAGCTTGTTGATATGGTACTAGACAAACTCTACAACAAAATTGATGCATGGTGGAAGTATGTAATTAATGCAGAGAAGGAGATGAGAGAGAGATCTCTTGTGCATACTATTCCTGACCTGGCACCATATGAGATTGAAGAAGCATTGAAGAAACATTCAAAGAAATTTCTAGTAAAGGGAAGAGCCTTGAGGATAATGAATGGAGACCTACAATTAGTAGATAAGGATAGTGCTAGAAAATGGAAATAAATATATCATATAGATGACACTATGAAACAAGAAATTGAGAAAAGACAAGGTGATACAATCACTAATCATGTAAAGGGAAAAAACAGGCCAAGTAGATCCAATTGATCTAACTATTGATAATGCACAAGTAATCATTGAAAATGCATCAGAGGATATTGATCCTAAAAAGGAGTTGTCAAAGGATGAATATTTAATGTATGTGCAAGTACCAGACTTAAAGTATATTGATGTAGATGTTGCACCATTGAAAAGTAATGATTCAATATTGATACAAGTAAAAAGTTATTCTACTATTCAGATTGGTACTACTGAATTTGCATGAGATATGGAAACTAAGCCACTAGTTGACACAGGAAAATAAAAATTTGATAATCCAGAGGCTACCGAGACTAAACATAGGAAGGATACTGAGTTGGAACCTCCAACCGACACTATAGGATAGAAGCATAATACACCAATGACCGACACATCAAATGTCTAGAATGTTCCAAAGACATAATATACAAAAAAAAAAAATGTTGTAGGAATCAAATCTAAAAGAGAAGGATGTAGAGAAAGAAGAAAAAAAATGACATGAGGAATTTAAAGTAGAGGAGAGTATAGTCAGTCACCATACCAAGTCACCATATGCAAAAATGGCATCACGTTCCAAACGCTCTACTGGAAAGAGTGGACTAACTGAGAAAAAGAAGAATAAGAAGAGGAAACATGTTATTGATTTAAGTAAACCAATCATCATACCACCCGGAATCACTAATATGATGAATCCCAAGGAATTTTGTATTTATGCAGAACTTGTTGCTCAAAATACTGAGCAGGACAAACTATTGGCGAAGAAGAAAAAGGTAGATGTTGTCAAAAAAAAATCCAGGAGATTATTCTTGAAGTTACCATTGATGAGTCAGAGCCCCTACTAGACCAAGTTGGAAATCTGGTCCAACAAATAAAAGGACCGAACAAGGACATGGCTGACTACATGTTAAAAATTCACAAAGCATCGATGGAGAAGAAATTGATTGAGGACCTACTAAAAAATATTGCTATAGAAAAGGTAACTCTTTCTAATTTATCTTCCAAATTGAAGAACATTTACAGTCCATCATTTCATTGTTTTATAAATTTTTTATTCTTTCTAACTTTACCGAGGACATTAAGAAGAAGGACACATATACTAACTAAGTAGCTTACAATGCTAACTACCGAGCCTAGAGAATTCCAAACATATTACTCAAAGATACAATAACTCAAGGGAGTTTAGCTCTCATTGATATAGGAGGAAGACAAGTTGAGATTAGAGTTGCTTGAATTGCAAGCACTACTAATTCCCTATATGCAATCAATGCAGATACATCTGAAGAAAGGAAAAGAACTATCAAGTTTTCCAGAGGTCAACACCCTGGATACTATAGTTGATCTATTAGCAAAAATAAATGAACACATTGTTATATTACAGAATCCTCGAGACACTTGGGAGACTGTACTGGCCGGATTACAACAAAGGTATATGAACATTTTTTATATATAAGTTTTACTCTTGAGACTTTTTGTCAAAAAAGGGGGAAATTTAGATAGATAGAGAGTCAAATATAGATCTCTAAAAATCAAAATAAAAAGCAAATAGAGTCAATACAAAATCAAAAAAAGTATATATGTAAAAATGAAAAAAGAGGAAAAAAGTTGTACATATTTTGTATAGAGAGTAACATTTGAGGGGGATTTACTAATTTTGATGACTTTGAGGGTTTTTTTCAAAATGCTCAACTAATGTCAAAGGGGGATATTGTTATCTCTATAGATATTTTGTTATCATTGGTTAAGGAAAATTCATATGAGTCAAAAGAATCAATCGGTGAAAAGGAGAAAATTAAATATTTGACCAGTCAGTAATGTACACTGATCAAGGCAGTGAAGTCAGTAAAGCACACAACAGAGTTAAAGACACTACACCAAGAGTCTACAATTACCAAACACTGAGCACATATGAAGTACACTAAGTTGACAGTTACTGAGTACTAAAGATCAAGTTAACTAAGCAAAGATAAGTTACTCTATCAAGTTACTTAATTGATTGTAACACAATAAGGACGCATTTAATGAATTGACACAACATTAATTGTGATTCTATAAAGCATGAAGGATAGTTTGTTACAAGATCAATGATTGAATTAATTCAAAGAGAATATCTGAGAAGCATATTAAGAGGTTAATGAAAGTTTTTTATTTCCAAGAAAAAATACCAAGTACTGAGGTAAAAGTGACAGTCACCGAGTGGAATAGAAGATCTAATAATTAAAATCAAGTCACAGCGACCTAACGCATAATATTAAGAGGCAATAAACATTATATTTAATGGATGGTTTACAGAGTAGAACAGAGATAGAGACATAGTAATGATGCAGAGAAAAGGATGATATTGTTAGTGAAAGTAAAAGGAGTTATTTGAAGAACAAGACTAGAGCAGAGAGCACCGAGCATATATCTAGCTACATTAGAGAAAATATGAGTAGTGTTACAGTTTGAGATTGAGGTAACACAAATTTTAGAGCACATAGAGTCTGGTCAACATTTTTTTTTGATGCAATATAGCATACATTGTTAAGTTGTTAATACTATTGTATTGAGAACTAGAAATGCCAATACTGGGTAGATCTTAACTGATCTGATATTTGTAAAAATTTTAACATGGTACATCTATAAGTGTAGATATTATAAAATCCTCTAACCAGGTAGACCTAAAAAGTCTTTGTATACTCTTATAGGTTTTAACCATATTGAAGCCCTATTAGAAAAACCAATTGACCCCAATGAAAAGATATGGCACTTATGAGGAAGTCAAAGACAAAATCAAACAAGATATTTTGGTACCTTAATCAATTAAGAAGGAAAGTAAAATGATAAATTTTTTATCAAAGACTCTTAGAGTTGATGATACTTTGGATATTGATAATGCACAATCCCTTGTAGTGGTTGAGAAAGAAAATGTACAATTTCCAGGTCTCCGAGTAAAAGAGGCAAGGAACACCAGATCATTGATATGACCAATAGAGAAGAAGGTTACCAAGGTAATTCAACTTAAAGCTAAAACATATGAGAGAACAAGAGGCAAGAAACAACCTACAAGAATAAGGAGAAGACTATTACTTCAAAAATAGAGTGAGACTGAATCTGATGAGCCAGAAAAATTTGTTCTAGTTTCTCAGCTCTCACAAGTTCCACAAAGTCTTGATGACTTTCTGGAAGGATTAAAGGAATCAGGAGGATTCAGAGGATTTAGGCAAGTAAAGTATCTAAAGAGGAATGAAGAGGACAAGAAAAATATTGAAGATACAGTTGTTGTAGCATTAATGAGATATAGAGTGACACCTATTGAGCTTGCAAATATGCTACCAAGGGAACTCTACAAAAAAATTGATGCACGGTGGAAGTATGCAATTAATGCAGAGAAGGAGATGAGAGAGAGATCTCTTGTGCATACTATTCCTGACATGGCACCATCTAATATTGGAGAAGCATTGAAGAAACATTCAAAGAAATTTCTAGTAAAGGGAAGAGCCCTGAGGATAATGAATGGAGACCAACAATCAGTGAAGAAGAATACCGCTAAAAAATAGAAATAAATATATCATATAGATGACACTATGAAACAAGAAACCAAGAAGAGTCGAGGTGATACAATCACTAATCAGGTAAAGGAAAAAACAAGCCAAGTAGATCCAATTGATATAACTATTGATAATGCAGAAGTAATCATTGAAGATGCATTAGAGGATATTGATCCTACAAAGGAGTTGTCAAAGGATGAATATGTAATGGCCATGCAAGTACCAGACGCCAAGTATATTTATGTATATGTTACACCGTTGCAAAGTATTGATCCCATATTGATACAAGTACAAAGTTATTCTACTATTCAGATTGATACTACTAAAGTTGCACAAGATATGGCAATTGAGCCACCAGTTGACACAAGAAAAGAAAAAGATTATAATCCAGAGGCTACTGAGACTGAACATAGGAAGGATACTAAGTTGGAACCTCCAACCAACACTATAGGAAGAAGAAGAATACACCAATGACCGACACATCAAATGTTCAGAATGTTCCAAAGACACAAGATACAAAAAAAAAAATATTACAGGAATCAAATCTAAAAGAGAAGGATATAAAGAAAGAAGAAGAAAAACAACATGAGGAAGTTAAAGAAGAGGAGAGTATATTCGGTCACCATACCGAGTCACCATATGATTAAATGGCATCGCGTTCTAAACGCTCTACTGGAGAGAGCAGACTGGTTGAGAAAAAGAAGAATAAGAAGAGGAAACATGTTATTGATTTAAGTAAGCCAATCATCATACCACACGAAGACCCTAATATGATGAATCCCAAGGAATTTTGTATTTATGCAAAACTTGTTGCTCAAAAGATTGAGCAAGACAAACTATTGGTGAAGAAAAAAAAGGTAGATATATTAGAAGATGTCAAAGAAGTTTTACAAGAGATTATTTTTGAAGTTACCATTGATGAGTTAGAGCCCCTACTAGACCAAGTTGGAAATCTAGTCCAACAAATCAAAGGACCGAACAAGGACATGACTGCCTACATGTTAAAAATTTACAAGGCATCTATGGAGAAGAAATTGATGGAGGACCTACTGCAAAATATTGCTATAGAAAAGGTATTTCTTTTTTAGTTATGTTCCAAAGTTGAAGAACATTTGCAGTCCATCATTTCATTGTTGCATAAATTTTTTATTCTTTCTAACTTAACTGAGGAAATTTAGAAAAAGGAGGTAGATACTAAAAAAGAGTTGACTGAGCTACTTACAATGCTAACTACCAAGCCTAGAGAATTCCAGACATATTACTCAAAGATACAGGAACTCATGGGAGTTTAGCTCTCATTGAGACAGGAGGAAGACAAGATGAGATTAGAGTTGCTTGAATTGCAAGCACTACTAATTCCCCATATGTAATCAATGGAGATACATCTGAAGAAAGGAAAAGAACTAGTGAGTTTTCCAGAGGTCAGCACCCTGGATACTATAGTTTATCTATCGACATAAATAAATGAACACATTGTTATATTACAGAATCTTTGAGATAGTTGGGAGACTATATTGGTCGTATTACAAATAAGGTATAAGCACATTTTTTATATATAAGTTTTACTGTTGAGACTTTTTGTTAAAAAAGGGGGAAATATAGATATATAGAGAGTCAGATATAGATCTCTAAAAATCAAAACAAAAAGCAAATAGAGTCAATACAAATCAAAAAAAAGTATATATGTAAAAAA
Organism: Thuja plicata; assembly: GCA_018584345.1. NCBI lineage: Eukaryota > Viridiplantae > Streptophyta > Pinopsida > Cupressales > Cupressaceae > Thuja > Thuja plicata. The sequence goes on from MU226350.1 coordinate 2,147,740, forward strand.
TGAAAAAAGAGGAGAAAAGTTGTACATATTTTGTATAGAGAGTAACATCCGAGGGGGAGTTACTAGTTTTGTTGACTTTGAGGTTTTTGTCAAAATTATCAACTAATGTCAAAGGGTTGATTGTTATCTCTATAAATATTTTTTTATCATTAGTTAAGGCAAAGTCATATGAGTCAAAAGAATCAATCGGTGAAAAGGATAAAAGTAAATATTTGACCAGTCGGTAATGTACACTGAGCAAGGCAGTGAAATCGGTAAAGCACACAACAGAGTTAAAGACACTACACTGAGAGTCTACAGTTACCAAACACCAAGCACATATGAAGTACACTTAGTTGATAGTTACTGCATACTAAAGATCAAGTTAACCGAGCAAAGAGAAATTACTCTACCAAGTTACTTAATTATTTGTAATGTGATAAGGACGCATTTAATGAATTGACACAACATTAATTGTGATTCTACAAAGCACGAAGGATATTTTGTTACAAGATCAATGATCAAATTAATTCAAAGAGATGATCTGAGAAGTAGATTAAGCAGTTAATAAAAGTTTGTTATTTCAAGAAAAACACCAAGTACCGAGGTAAAAGTGACACAGTCACTGAGCGGAAAAGAAGATCTAAGGGTTAAAATCAAGTCACAATAACCTAACGCATAAGATTAAGAGGCAATAAATATTATATTTAATGGATGATTTACAGAGCATAACAGAGATAGAGACAAAGTAATGATATAGAGAAAAGGATGATATTATTATGAAAGTAAAACTTATTTGAAGAGAAAGATCAGAGCAGAGAGCACCGAGTAGATATCTAGCTACACCACAACAAATCCAAGTAGAGTTACAGTTTGAGATTAAGGTAACACAAATTGCAGGGCACATAGAGTCTGATCAACATTTGTTTTTGATGTAATATAGTAGACATTGTTAAGTTGTTAATACTATTGTATTAAGAGCTAAAAATCCCAATACTGGGGAGATCTTAACCGATCTGATATTTGTAAAACCTTTAATAGGGTACATCTCTAAGTGTAGAGATTGTAAAATCCTCTAACCAGGTATACCTAACAAGTCTTTGTATACTCTTAACCGAGTAAGCTATCAAAATGGATAAACATTGTAAGCTCTAAACAAGCACCCTTTATATTGCAATTAGTGAAGGTTGTGGGTATTATCCCCACCACAGTTTTTTCCTCTAACCAAGATTTTTGCATAAACAAAATCATGGAGTTATGAGTTCTTTTACTTGAATGTTTTGATGTTATGTTTTATAAGCTTTATATTAGTTTCATTTCAAGTTTTTGAAATTGATAAACAACAATAGCAGTATATAGTTATAGATATCTTCAGTTATAAAAGTTGTTGTGGTACTTATTCATCCCTCCCCTCTCAGTCCCAACTTTCCATAGTCATTCCAACAGTTGGTATCAGAGATACTAATCTTGAGTTATAAGGTTTGACCACTTGAGAGGTAAAGATCTTAGTCATGGAAATTTTTAGGCAATTCAAAAGAATTGATGGCCTTGAATCTGAGTTAGAGAGTGAAAGAGAGTTAATGATTGTTCTGAAGAAGAAACTTGAGAAGTCTCTAAGGGTTAGAGTGAAAATATATGATGAATGAAAGGTTACACAAGAACAAGTTGATACACTTGAGACAACTACTGAAGGTAGTATTACTGATGAGCCTGAGTCAGCTATAAAAGAACTACTGGAAAAGAATGATACACTTATCGAGGAGTTGGACCTAATGGAGATAGATATTAAAACCAACATGATAATAATGACTGAATTGATTGAAGGAAAAAGGATTGTTGAAGAGGAAAATAAAATGGCAGAAGATGGTTAAAGACAAGTTGAAATCAGGTTATTAGATAAAGATAATGAGATCATGAGAATGACACAAGTTCACTATGATATGACCCACCAACTTCTGAGTGCAAATCAAGATAACACAAGAAAATAAATTGAGAACCAAACACTGAAAGCTGAAATTGAAAGAATGGATCAAAGAATGAAAGCTGAAAAAGATGCAAATGAAATACTGAAAAGAAATGAAGAAACATTGAATTCTCTGGATCAACAATTCAAGAATCAAAAGAAAAGGAATGAAAAAATAGGAATTAGATTCAAAGAGAACAACACTACTGAGAAAGGAGAATCATCAAATTCATAGAAAGATGAGAGTACTGCACCCCCACCAAAACAAAAGAAGCCAAGTTGCAATTATATTGGGAAGCCTAGACATACTACTAGTATCTGCAAGAGCAAGAAAGGTAAATCACCAAGTACACCTAAGTTTGATGGTTATTGTTTTAGATGAAATAGGTATGGACATCAAGCATTTGAATGCAAAACTAATCTTGCTAACAATACAAGAAAACCTAAGTTTGATGGTTACTGCAAGAATTTTAATAAGTTTGGACACAAAGCTGAAGAGTGTATGATAAATAAAAGAAATGAAAAATGGAATCCTAACTGAGAGAATTCTAATACTAACCAAGCAGGCATTTCTATACCGTGAGACTGTAATACAAGAATTTCATGTTTATCCTGTGGAAGGTATGGACACATTGCTGCAAATTTCATGTTGATGTACATAAGGAATAATAGAAGAGCATGGAGAAACCCTGGCATGGCATGTTTTCATTGTCATAAGGTTGGACACCTTGCAAGAAATTGTAGATACTAAGGTAATGCACTGACTGAAGATGAATCTAAAGTGAAAGCCCCTACTACTGTTGATGAAATCTAAGAACAAATGAAAAAAATCTGGAGGAGAAAGACTCAGGATGAAGGGACATCATCTAGAAGCACAGAATGCACCATCTCTACTAAGTTGGTTGCACCGAGCTCCACCTAATTAGTGAGAGGTATGTAGGAATTGCATGCTTATAATAAATCCTACTTCATTTCCTAGAATTAGAGTTGAGATCCATATAAGCATATTAAGATGCATATGGATAAGTTGTGAATGTTTTTGGATGAACATTGTTATATATGGTTATTTTGTTTAACTTGGTCAAGCAAAGTAACTATGCAATCGGTTTAAAGGTAAAAAGGGACTCAGTAAGCACATTTATTGCACATTATAGAGTCATTGGAAACCCTAATCATGGAAAAGGTATAAATAGATCATTTTGCAAATTATTTGAACCTAACATTTTAAAAAGAGCATTGAGCACATTTGCAGAGCGATTATCCCAGAGTGAATTCAAGCGATTTCAAGGTAATTCTGAATCTTTGCAAGACATTTGAGATACATTTATGAGTTATCTGTTGTACATTGAGTTGTGTTTGCAAAGTCAAATTTATTATCAAGCGTGCCCTAGTTTGTTTTAGCATACATTTCGAAGTGATCATGGCTCCGAAGATGCAAACACCAGTTCTACTGAAGAATGTTGAACCAGTGAATCCAAAATACAGGTTGCCCCTAGCTATAGCCATTGAAATTGATATGATGGGAGCATTGGCTTCAACACAATTGTGAGTTATTTTGATTAAAGATGTTTTCACATTCATACATTGTAAAATTGAAGATCTATGTGGAACCGAGACAAATTCTTCATTCAGCAAGTTGTGCATGGAAGGAAAAGTTAAAGATGAGCACACCCATCTAAAAACTAAAGGATTGGTTCATTCTATACATCTACCTAGGGTATTCAAGCCTGAGTGGGTTAGGATGGTACTCAGCTAAGTACATGACCAGTTCATGTGGTTGGATAAGCTGATTAAATTTACTAAGGATGTGTTGCACATCATCACTGGATTTCCAATCAGAGATAGACCGAAGGTGATTATGCAGATTGACAAGAGTAAGCTCACCAAGCTCACCAAGCTCACTAAAGCATAATGGGATGGTAGAGGAATGAGGATATCTATTGTGATAGATCTAGAGTTAAGTTATGCATGTAATATCATATCTTACCAAGTGTTTCAATCATCCCGAGTGGATAGTGTACCACATGGAGCAGTTGATCTAGCATACAAAATAGTGTAGAAAGGATTACAAATAGATCTCTATGAAGTTTTTTGAAGTAATTAGAAGACAACATGAGCACAATCAAGAAAGCAAAGACCAACACTTTGAAATTTGGTTCATTTTTTGTATGTATCTTCTTCTATTACCAAAATTTATTTCCCTCCACTGGAGATGTAGGTTGGAGGACTGATAGGCCAGTTATATATCATATACATCAATTTATAAATAGTTAGGAGATCATTTTGATGCAATCATGTCTGATTATTTTCTAAAGTTCCAAGCTAGAATGCACAAAAGATATAGAATTCCACCTCAACTAGTTGCCAAATATTAGGATAACATATGTTTTGAAGTAGATATAGATATTTGTATAGTCAAAGTTGTAGAACAGAGAGTTGAATGGATTCAACTGATCGGTTATGAATTGGATATTGATATAGGTTCTAAATAGATTGAAGCCCTATTAGAAAAACCAATTGAACCCAATGAAAAGAGATATGGCACTTATGAGGAAGTCAAAGACAAAATCAAACAAGGTATTTTGGTACCTAGGTCAATTAAGAAGGCAAGTAAAATGATAAATGTTATGTCAAAGACTCTTGGAGTTGATGATACTTTGGATACTGATAATGCACAAGCCCTTGTAGTGGTTGAGAAACAAAATGTATAATTTCCCTCACCAAGCAAAAGAAGTATTACAAGGAACACCAGATCATCGATATAGCTGACAAAGAAGAAGGTTACCGAGGTAATTCAATCGAAAGGTAAAACCTATGAGAGAACAAGAGGAAAGAAATAGTCTGCAAGAACAAGGAGAAGACTATTACTTGGAAAAGAGAGTGAGACTGAATCTGATGAGCTAGACAAATCTGTTCCAATTGTTTAGCTCTCACAAGTTCCATAAAGTCTTGATGACTTTCTAGAAGGATTAAAGGAATTAGGAGGATTCAGAGGATTTAAGCAAGTAAAGTATCTGAAGAGGAATGAAGAGGACAAGAAAAAAATTGAAGATACAGTTGTTGTAACATTAATGAGATATAGAGTGACACCTATTGATCTTGCAGATATGCTACCAGAGGAACTCTAAAACAAAATTGATGCACAGTGGAAGTATGCAATTAATGCAGAGAAGGAGATGGGAGAGAGATCTCTTGTGCATACTATTCCCAACCTAGCACCATCTGAGATTGAAGAAGCATTGAAGAAACATTTAAAGAAATTTCTAGTAAAGGTAAGAGCCCTAAGGATAATGAATGGAGACCTACAATTAGTACAGAAGGATATTTCTATCAAATGGAAATAAATATATCATACAGATGACACTATGAAATAAGAAAATGAGAAGATTCAAGGTGATACCATCACTGATCAGGTAAAGGAAAGCACAGGCCAAGTAGATCCAATTGATCTAACTATTGATAATGTAGAATTAAACATTGAAGATCTATCGAAGGATATTGATCCTACAAATGAGTTGTCAAAGTATTAAGATGTAATGGACATTCAAGTACCATACACCAAGTATATTGATGGAGATGTTGCACCATTGCAAAGTACCGATCCCATATTGATACAAGTATAAAGTTATTCTACTATTCAGATTGGTACTACTGAAGTTGCACAAGATATGGCAATTGAGCCACCAGTTGACATAGGAAAATAAAAAGTTGTTAAGGCAAAGGCTATCAAGACTGAACATAGGAAGGATATCAAGTTAGAACCTCCAACTGACACTAAAGGACATAAGAAGAATACACCAATGGGCGACACTTCAAATGTTCAGAATGTTCCAAAGACATAAGAAACAAAAAAAGAAATGATGCAATCTAAAAGAGAACGATGTAGAGAAAGAAGAAGAAAAAAAACATGAGGAAGTTAAAGCAGAGGAGAGTATAGTCGGTCACCATACTGAGTCACCAGATGCAACAATGGCATCATGTTCTAAATGCTCTACTAGAGAGAGCATATTGAATGAGAAAAAGAAGAATAAGAAGAGGAAACATGTTATTTATTTAAGTAAGCCAATCATCATACCACCCGGAGACCCTAATATGATGAAGCCCAAGGAATTTTGCATTTATGCAGAACTTGATGCTCAAAATATTGAGCAGGACAAACTATTGGCAAAGAAGAAAAATGTAGATATATGAGAAGATTTCAAAGAAGTTTTCCAAGAGATTATTCCTAAAGTTACCATTGATGAGTCAAAGCCCCTACTAGAACAAGTTGGAAATGTAGTCCAACAAATCAAAGGACCAAAAAAGGACATGACTAACTACATGTTAACAATTCACAAGGCATCTATGGAGAATAAATTGGTGGAGGACCTACTACAAAATATTGCTATAGAAAAGGTGACTCTTTCTAAGTAATGTTCCAAACTTGAAGAACATTTATAGTCCATCATTTCATTGTTTCAGAAATTCTCTATTCTTTCTAACTTTACCAAGGACATTAATAAGAAGGAGGCAGATACTAAAAAAGAGTTTACTGAGCAGCTTACAACGCTAACTACCAAGCCTGGAGAATTCCATACATATTACTCAAAGATACAGAAACTCATGGGAGTTCAGCTCTCATTGAGACAGGAGGAACACAAGCTAAGATTAGAGTTGCTTGGATTTCAAGCACTACTAATTCCCCATATGAAATCAATACAAATACATCTGAAGAAAGGAAAAGAACTAGAAATTTTTCCACCTGTTAGCACCCTGGATACTATAGTTGATATATCAACAGAAATAAATGAACACATTGTTATATTACAAAATCTTTGAGACACTTGGGAGACTGTATTGGCCAGATTACAACAATGGTATAAGCTCATTTTTTATATATAAGTTTTACTGTTGAGACCTTTTGTCGAAAAAGGGGGAAATTTAGATAGATAGAGATTCGGATATAGATCTTTGAAAATCAAAACAAAAAGCAAATAGAGTCAATACAAAATCAAAAAAAGTATATATGTAAAAATGAAAAAATTGGAGAAAATTTGTACATATTTTTTATAGAGAGTAACATCCGAGGGGGAGTTACTAGTTTTGATGACTTTGAGGTTTTTGTTAAAATTGTCAACTAATGTCAAAGGGAGAGAGTGTTATCTCTATAGATATTTTGTTGTCATTAGTGAAGGAAAAGTCATATGAGTCAGAAGAATCAATCGGTGAAAAGGAGAAAAGTAAATATTTGACCAGTCGGTAATGTACACCAAGCAAGGAAGTGAAGTTGGTAAAGCACATAACAGAGTTAAAGACACTACACCGAGAGTCTACAGTTACCGAACACCAAGTACATATGAAGTACACTGAGTTGACAATTATCGAGTACTAAAGATCAAGTTAACTAAGCAAAGAGAAGTTACTCTATCAAGTTACTTAATTGATTGTAACACAATAAGTATGCATTTAATGAATTGATACAAAATTAATTGTGATTCTACAAAGCACGAAGGACAGTTTGTTACAAGATCAATGATCGAATTAATTCAAAGAGAAGATATGAGAAGTAGATTAAGTGGTTAATGAAAGTTTGTTTTTTCCAAGGAAAACACCAAGTAACGAGGTAAAAGTGACTGAGGAAATGGGAATTATAATGATAGAGCTAAGAAGGAGGAAGAAGTAAAATAGGATTTACACATATCAAGCATGGGATCAAAAACTAGATCAAGTACTAGAAAGAAGACCGTGGTCCAAATCAAAGATATTACAAATCTGTGGGACTCGATCCAGAACATGGAAACTCAAATGGAGGAAATGCAGAACATGGAAGACCAAATGGATAAATCTGAGAAGTGATCAGTGAAGCTGGACTATTGTTTTTGCTGGAAATTTTCATTTCTTTTTTTCTAGAAGTTTCTCGTAGTCAGTTTTTTGTGTTAATTTGAACTTTTCTGTGTAAATCTGGGGTCAAGCCCATTTTAGTCTTCTATCTTCAGTTAGGAAAAAAAAAATTTGTTTTGGTCTTCTTTGCTTATCTTTTCTTATCTATGTTAAAGGGTTTCGAGGTCCCTTCAAAACCTGCAGTTACCTTAATCAAAAATGAGGTAAAAGTGACACAGTCACCGAGAAGAAAAAAAGATCTAACGGTTAAAATCAAGTCATAGAAACCTAATGCATAAAATTAAGAGGAAATAAATCTTATATTTAATGGATGATTTATAGAGTAGAACAAAGATAGAGACAGAGTAATGATACAGAGAAAATGATGATATTGTTAGTGAAAGTAAAAGGAGTTATTTGAAGAACAAGATCAAAGCAGAGAGCACCAAGAATATATCTAGGTAAAATAGAGAAAATTCAAGTAGTGTTGCAGTTTGAGATTGAGGTAACACAATTTTTAGAGCACATGGAGTCTGATTAGCATTTATTTTTTATGCAATATAGCAGACATTGTTAAGTTGTTAATACTATTGTATTGAGAGCTATAAATCCCAATACTGGGTAGATCTTAACCAATATGATATTTGTAAAACCTTTAACATGGTACATCTATAAGTGTAGAGATTGTAAAATCCTTTAACCAAGTAGACCTAACAATTATTTGTATACACTTAACTGGGTAAGCTATCAAAATGGTTAAACATTGTAATTTCTAACCAAGCACCCTTTATACTATAGTTAGTGAAGGTTGTGGGTATCATCCTGGTGCAAGAGCACCTCCCTCCTCTCTTCAACACAAATATCCTTCTAAGGTCTTCATAGGATTCACCAAAGGTCCTCCATGCCTAAGGTTCTTTAATAACTTTTCAATCATTTCTAATAAGCCAACTTGTAAGGCCTAGTCACCCTCAGTGTCTTTATAAACCTTAGGTTTTGACTATGGTCAACTGGAATGCTTTATGTTTAGATTATTCTAGGTAGGTTATTAGGCTTTTTTATTATTTTTAAATTCAATAATGATATCTAGGATCTTATAGTTAGGTCCTATTAGGGAAAAAGTGCACTTTTGCAAGAAATGCAAAAGGTTGCACAAAGGAAGAAATGTTGTTAAGCAACTTTTTACAAAAAAGTTGCTAAACATAATGTAATTGCCTCCCAATGGTCACAACCTTCAAAAAGTGGTTGGATCCTTTGGGGAAGGTCTTCATAAGCCCTTTCAAGCGGGTGGAAGACATAATTATGTAAGTTTGAATTTGAGAATCAATAAAATTCCCTATTTTCCCTAAATTTTGTCTAAAAATTGAATGTGTATGGGCTGGTACGGATTGAAAGAAGAAAATGAGTGGATGAATTGAATCTAAGATTATTTAAGGAATATATACAATTTGTTTGAAGTTTTTCTAAGATCTGAATCAAAATTTATAAACTAATCTCTCTTGGGTGCACAGAAACCCTTCCTGGATAGGCAGTTTTCAAAGATCATGCCCTAACTTTCCTTTTCACCATGGGAATTCCTTGTCCCTCAGGAAAATTCAAGTAGGTTCAATTTAATATAGGATTATAGAGGATTGGAAGAATGTGAATGGATCTAGTATTTTTACTTGCAGGCCCTAGGCCAAGCATCTCTATGTGATTGGTTCAGTCTAGAGAAGAATGAAGTTGCAGCAGCACTTTGGGGTGGAAAAACTCAATCCAATGGTGTATTTTGGTCTCTAAGGGGTCCCTTTAAACATTCCAAATGGTGGATTTCCTAAGGAGTTATACTGGTGAATACTTCTGGAACAAATCAACTCTTTTAGGCCTAATTAGGTCTATTGCAACAGTAAGCATTCGGTATCTTCCTTTATGTTTGGGAGTCTATGATTTTGGGGATTGATATAACTCTTTAAAGGGTGTCTGCATATAATATTTTTTTTATAGTTCCTTTTGGAAGTATTTAAACTAAGTCCTATAAACTCGCTCAATAAGGCTACAAGCCAGGAAGGCTTAAAAGCCAGAATTGCAGTCTAAGTTCTTAGACTCTTTAAAAGGGTAACAAATCATTTCTTTTGGAGATCGCTGAATTGTATGGAACCTTTCCATCCCCATTCAAACACTCAGGTTCATATTTGTGTCAAAATCAAGTAATAGTCACTTCCTACTGAAGTAGACCTAATATCCTCTAGGAGGATAGTGTATTTTATAATTCTTTGTAGGATATTGAAGATACACAGGCTGAATGGATCAAGGATTTGTCACCTAGCCAACAACTTCAGTTGGAAAATATTCTTGACTCCAAATTTGTCAATCAAACTAGGAAGAATACTGTAGACACCTAAAATTGACCAGGTGTATCTCAAGCATTCAAAATTACAAATCTCAGCTAAATGCCTTAAAATTTCATCTCAATGCAAAAACAAATGGATCAAATCAAATGGACATTTATCAAATCAAATGGACAAAAATCAAATCAAATTAAAAGATCAAATAATCATGAAATCAAATAATTAAATTCAAGCCTAAAGGG
>MU226350.1:2173709-2217040 GCA_018584345.1 Thuja plicata
GGAAAATGCTATAAATACAAGCCATTTCCTTTGTGTTTGGGATCCAAGAATTTCAAGAGCAAAAGCATCCTTATTATAGGCATATGAAGAGCATTTGAGAGCTTTTGAGAGTATTTCAGCATTTGCACACCATTTAGTATATCATGTTTTAGGAGCATTTGTTATTTTCTAACACATCTTGGAGCATTTTCAGCATTTTGAGCATCTTAAGATAGATTTGAGAATTTTTTTTATCATTCATTTCTCATTCTAGGATTGTCCTTGAGAGAGATTAAGCCTGAGAGCTCTCTTAACAAAGCTTGGATAGAGAACCATGAGATGATATAGATTTTTAGCTTCAATTCTTAGATTAATTTGTATTGTCTGTCCATAGAATTGTTGTTCTTAATCTTAATCTCATGAAGGTGTAATCTTACACACACAAATACCTACAAAGACTACTTGGTTAAATGGAAGGGGCTACCTGACATTGATGCCACATGGATGAGTGAAGGGTGTATTAACAAGAATGGAACTTCTATTCAACAATTGCTCTCAAGTGGAACGTGAGTTTTCAAAAAAAGGGAGTATGGTGCAAGAGAACCTCCCTCCTCTCTTCAACACAAATATCCTTCTAAGGTCTTAAAAATATTCACCCAAGGGCATCCATTCCTAAGGGTCTTGAAGAACTTTTCAAACATTGCTAATAAGCCAACTTGTAAGGCCTAGTCACCCTTGGTGTCTTTATAAACCTTGGGTTTTGACTATGGTCAACTGACATGATTTGTGTTTAGATTAGTCTAGGTAGGTTCTTAGGATTTTTTATTTTGTTTCAAATCAATAATGACCTCTAGGATCTTAGACTTAGGTCCTATTAGGGAAAAAGTGCAGTTTTGCAAGAAATGCAAAAAGTTGCACAAAGCAAGAAATGTTGTTAAGCAACTTTTTACAAAAAAGTTGCTAAACATAATGTAATTGCCTCCCAATGGTCACCACCTTCAAAAATTGGTTGGATCCATTGGGGAAGGTCTTCATAATCTCTTTCAGGTGGGTGGAAGACATAATGATGTAAGTTTGAATTTGAGAATTAATAAAATTCCTTATTTTCCCTAAATTCTGTCTGAAAATTGAACGTGTATGGACTGGTACAGATTGAAAGAAGAAAATGAGTGGATTAATTTAAATATAGGATTAGTTAAGGAATATTTCAATTTGTTTGAAGTGTTTCTAAGATCTGAATCAAAATTTATAAACTAATCTCTCTCGGGTGCACAGAAACCCTTCCTGGATAGGCAATTTTCAGAGATCATGCTCTAACTTGCCTTTCCACCTTGGGAATTACTTTTCCCTTAGATAAATTCAAGTAGGGTCAATTTACTATAGGATTCCAAAGTCTTGGGAGAAGGGGAATGGATCTACTATTTTTACTTGCGGGCCCTAGGCCAAGCATCTCTATGTGCTTGGTTCAGTCCAGAGAAGAATGAAGTATCAGCGGCAATTTGGGGGTGGAAAAAATCAATCCAATGGTGTATTTTGGTGTCTAAGGGGCCCCTTTAAACATTCCAAATTGTGTATTTCCTTAGGAGTTCGACTAGTGAAGACTTCTAGAACAAATCGGCTCTTTTAGGCCTAATTAGGTCTATTGCAATAGTAAGCATTTGGTATCTTCCTTTGTGTTGGGAGTCTATGCTTTTGGGTATTGATATGACTTTGTAAAGGTTGTCTGGATCTAATATTTATTTTATATTTCCTTTAAGAAGTATTTAAACTAAGTCCTTAAAACTTACTCAATAGGGCTACAAGCCAAGAAGTCTTAAAAGCTAGAATTGTAGTCTAAGTTCTTAGACTCTTTAAAAGGGTAGAAAATAATTTCATTTGGAGATCACTAAATTTTATGGAACCTTTCCATCCCAATTCAAACACTTAGGTACCTATTTATGTCAAAATCAAGTAATAGTCACTTACTATTGAAGTAGACCTAGTATCCTCTGGGAGGATAGTGTATTTGATGATTGTTTGCATGATCTTTTGAAGGTGTAGAGCACTCTCTTGATCTAATTTGGGTGTAGAGAAGACACCTAAGGTCACACCACATCAAATTTTCCTAAATAGAGGAGATATCGGCATCACATCCCCACCATAGTTTTGTCCTCTAACCAAGGATTTATGTGTAGAAAAATCCTAGAGTTATGAGTTCTTTTACTTGAATGTTTTGATGTTATGTTTTATAAGCTTTATATTAGTTTCATTTCAAGTTATTGAATTCGGTAAACAACAACAACAACAGTATATAGTTGTTGAAAGTTTTCGTTATAAAAAAAATTTGTGGTACTGATTCACCCCTCCCCTCTCAGTCCCAACTTTCCATAGTTATTCCAATAGGAAAGTAGTTGTTGGATAATGTATATTGTAGAAAAAAATGTTGGCAAGATCAACTTTGGAACACACCTTGAATGGTGATGCAATGATGTAGGGAAAATGGATGGAGGAGGTGAGGATGTATCTACGGTACTTGATTTTGGGATATAGGAACCCAAATTAGACTTGGAAAGTGGAAAATGCATGGAAGGAGATGGACTGAAAACCTTTGGAAGCTTAAATATCAACTATGATTTTTCTTTTGTGTGAAAGTCTTTCAAAAGTGACTTAGGAATCCACATAAATATTATTTTTTCTTTCTTTTGTGATTCTTTGGAATTCATTTCGTCAATGAGGGATTTAGGAACCCACATTTTCTTTGATTTTTCCTTTTTCGTGATGGACCTTGGTGGTCTCTTTAATATATATTTTTCCTTTGTATTCACATGTCGATTAGATTGGACATTTTGATATTTATACACATGTGGATTCTTGTATTTCTGATTTTTATGCTATACATCCAAATTGATTTCAAAGGACTTGGGAATTATGGATGAATAGGAATGATATGGAGGGTTCATACAGATGGGTGTTTAGATATTCTCCAAGTATGTGTTCTTTTGTTGATCTTCATATGTGGTAGGGTAAGTGGATGGTGAGCTAGGAATGGTAGGCATGATTGATTGAGGGATATATGGACCCAACATTGATGGAAGGAATGAATACTTTAGCTGTTGGATATAGGAACCCAAAATGGATTTAGAGGTGAAGACTTTATCTTTGGGGTATACTAACCCAAAATGAATTTGGAGGATGGGGAAGGTGTATGGTTATGTTTTAATGGAGGGAGATAAAATTTGGAAGGGATATCAACATCCTTAGACTGAGCTATATTTCCGAGGCTCTCATATTTAAGATTTATCTCTATACCAATAGGCTCAGGAGTAGCTTTGATAGGAGCAACTTTGATACGATCAACTGAAGCTTGAAGGGATTTATTATCATGAAAGGGATTTGGAGGAATGATGGTTTCTTGAGTTGAATATGGAGGATCATGACAAGGAATTGATGGGATACTTTGATCTTGACAAGGATCTTTGGATGGTGTAGAGAGGATATTTTGCTCTTGATTTTCAATATGCTTATTGGAAATGGAGGAAGAGATATCTTGATCTTTCTTGGGAAGTGTATAGGATATAGGGCTTGGAGTGATACTTTGTGCTAGAGATGGAAGGATATCATCTTGGAAGAAATGAAAGGGTGTAAGGGGATAATCATGGGGTTCTATGGATATGAGACTTTCATCAAATATTGGATAAGAATAGATAGAATCTTAATCTTTATCTTTACTAATACTTGTTTCTTTGTGCTTTGGGTTATCCTCTTGACATGGAGCCACTTCTAAGGACAAGGTATGAGTTTGGATATGCATGGGGAATTCTTAGAATAATGATGGGGGATCATTTTTACTAGGCATGATAGGCATTGGAGCACCTAATAGCTTAGGTTCTAAGATCTTTGAAGCATGAAAAAGTATTGCAGAATAATGTACATTAGCTTGGATCTCTTTTGGAGGCAACTCTTGAGGGTAGACATAGTCAATGTGGAAAGTAACATCCTTAGGTTTATTGTTTGAGGGAAATGTTGTATCTGGGTGTGAAGCTTTGGGAGATGTAGGAATAATGGAAAAGTTAGAGGTTGAATGGGGACCATTACTAGACATAGGTTCATGGTTTAAATCTTGCTTGAGAATTGTATCATGTTCTTCATTAGATGACTCATTAGGATTTTGTAATTCAATTATGCCACCATAAATGAGATCCTAAATTTTATACTTCAACTCCATGCAATCTGAAGTTTCATGCTCAGTATGTCTATAATATGCACAATAGCTGCTCAAAAATACAAATCCACATGAAGTTATTTGAGGCAATGTGATAAGATTGTTTTCAAGAAGTTCTTTCAAATTTGATTCATAAGATTTTTCCAAAGGAGTAAATGCTATATCCAAAGGACATTTAAATCCACTTGTATTCACCAAAGAGATGTTGGGTTCAAGAGCACGATGATTTGATTTGTTTTTTTCATATGATTGATGGACAAGACTCTTTAAAAAACTGGTTTAACTTCCTCTTCATTCTCTTGATCAAAAATAGGATGGTCATGAAGTTATTCTTGATTAAAATCAGGTTTTTTGTGCTTAGATACCTCTTTGTTTGAAGAAAAGGGAGGTATGGATGGCTCATGATCATAGAGAAAAGGAAGGAGTGATCTTAATGAGGAATTATTAGATGATGTGTCCTTTTTTCTTCTCATCCTTCTTTAAGGTTGATTTGTCATGGTTATGAGGAAGATTAACTCCTAATCGAGCTAAGTTTAAGAAATATATTTATTTATCCCTCTCAAAAAAAATTCCATGACTTAAAGGAACATGGGATCTTGGGATGCCTCCTCAAACTCCTCTTTGGTTGCTTCTTCATCTTGATGCCTATGGCGCTTTTGATCTTGGTTTTCCTTATTATTATTTTTATCTTGGTCATAATTATTATAGTTATTGGCCATAGGATTGATTCGTTCTTCAAATAGGTTCATGATATGATCCTCTTTTCTCTTTTTCAATTGATTGATTTTTCCTTTGAAATTTTATTGATACCCTGAATTTGCAAGGATTTGATCTATCTATTGCATTGTACAGGAAGTACTTTGAAAAGGGTATCCAAAAATGATCTTAAAATTTTCCAAAAGACCTGGGACATACTCATTGTTTTAGAGTCTCAGTCTGTATGCGTTAGTACAGAGTTAATATGCGCTACTTTAATGTTTGTACACGCTTACTGGAAAAATGCTACGTGCTAGTTGATTATTCAGGCACATTACTTTATGGTATACACACATTAAAACAAGTTTTTACATGTTACTTCTCTATTCATAAGCGATAAAAGTTCATTTATACATGTCACTTGATTGTTTGAATGTGTTACAAGATTGTTTGTACGTGTTAAAAGATTTCTAAAAAATGGAAGTGTCACTATTTTTTATCACCATTTGATTGATTTTTAAAAAATTTAAAGTGTGATCAAATCTGGATGAATATTTCCTTTTTGTAATATAGATCCTCAACCACAACACACACAAAAATATTTTTTTAACCCTTAATTCTAAACACAAAGTGTATGTTCTCGATCATTCCCACAGGTTTTAAACAAGAAAGTCTTCCGAATAGTCTACCTATAGACAAATTTGGCTTCTAAATGGCTCTATAAGGTATTCAATATTGAATTACTTGGGTGTTTTAATTAATTTCCACACGAAAATATCAAATGAATCATACAAGGGCTACGTAGTCGCGATGCACGATTTAGGCTATTAACCTTACGAGTCTAGGCATTTGATATTGTTGCCCTCTAAGTTTTTAAACTTAATGAGATTTTTTTTTGAAGTGAGTGGAATAAATTGGATTAATCTCAATTCCCGCTTTGGGTCATTCCCTCTCACCATCCTTGAAAAGGAAAATCTCGAGAGGCAGGCCCACTAGAGATCTAGCATGTTCATTTTAAAGCAAGAAATGAAATGAATAGGTAGGTTTAGGAGTTTGATTCACCCAAAAGGGTAAAGAGCATATCCCTAATAATTTTTTCACTTCCACACACAATTAACAAGATTTATTCCAACCTCTTAATCTAAGGGATTTGATGTGTGTATGGCTTTTTGATTCACTCAAATAATGAAGAGTGTATACCTGGCACTTCTCTTCCACAAACAAGGAGGTTCAATTTTATGTTTGGTTGATTTATTAGGTCCTTCTCATCTCAAATTTAGCATATAAATGCTTTAATTTGTGACTTGAAGTTCCTTTTCTAATTAATGCTAGATGTTAACTTTAAATTGCACAATTTAAGAAATTACAAAAGGTTCAAGATCTCACCTTTTCAAAGCTAGCTAGGCTAGGTGATTTTTTTAATTTTCTTTTCTTTTCCAATTTTGTACTCACCTAGTGGCGATCATTCTAGCTCCTTTGCATCCTCTTCTCAAAAGGTTAGTCCAACACAACTCAAGTAAAAATGAGGATAAAAATAAAATTGAAAGAAATTTCTCAAGTTTGTCGACAAAAATGAAATAATGGAAATCAGATGGGAGCATCAAAAGAGGTATTATCCAATTCAAAATGAGGCATTTTGAACAATGCTTGCTACAAATTAACGATTCTTCAATACCTATGCATACTCTCTTTTTCTAAAAACTCATGATAACTGATGACATTGATTTTTCATTAGTATGCAAACAACACTTTTGGTAAGCATACACCGATAGACAAGACAAAGAGCAAACCAAAAATACAGATATAAGAGATCACTAAAAATGGCTAAGTACAAAGAAAACCACCGACACAATTTTGTGTGTACACCGAAAATGCAAATTTAGAAGGATAAAGAGGAACTCGACAGAAGAACCTGATGTGTAGGATATAGTGCAACCCGAGAGATAGTTAAAGACAAAACTGAGAGAATAGTTCAAGCAAGGAACCTGAAAGACAGTCAACTGACTTCAGAGCATAACCGACCATCAAAAATTGAAAGTCAGTTGCAGCCCGCAAAAAGTGGATCTGACTTCCATGTCAGATAAAATAGTCTTACTCTATTTATATAATCTTTATTTGTTTTTAAAACCATTTCTTTAGGGACAAGAAACATCAATGTAAGTGCTTTAATCAGTCTAACTGATTTAAAACACATGGACTAGGAGATCAAGGTAAAGTTGTAAACTTGATCTTAGAGTTAACATTGTTTTACGTGAATATTGATGAAGTCAATCCATCTTATAAATAGATGATGCAATCATTCTTTATACATATGGGTGAATATAGAAGAGAGGATGAATGAATCCTACAAGCACATCTATGGATCAGATTGAAAGTTTCAAGAGCCAGAACAACAAAAGGTGAATTTAGTTAGCAAGAACCAAGAATAGAGGCTACCAAGAATCAGAGGTATTATTCAATCACATTAGGTGATAATCTTATTCATGTAATCTTAAATGGATCTATATCAGCAATAGGATATTGCATATACAGGTCAAATTGTAATTTTCTATCATTCTAGCAAGTGAAGCAAAGTGTAAAAATCCTTTCAAGGAAGGTGGATTTAACAGTCCAACTACAAATCTCTTAACTGAGTGCACACTCAACAGTGTTTCTAAAGCTCTTAACCGAGTAGACTTTAACAGGTCTCCACAGATACTCTTAACTGGGTATATCATCATAAGTGATCAAATTGTAAGCCTTAACTGGCCCCTTCCAATCTGCAGATAGTGAAGATTTTGTGGGTGCCATCCCCACCACAGTTTTTACTTCCTAACAGGAGTTTTCTACAATATCATATCTTGTGTTATGTGTCAGTTACTTTCATGAATGTTTCTATGAATGTTCACATGTATGTTAAGTTTATGAATTGATATATCTTACATCAAGATAGTATAGATCAGATGGTTGGAAAAAAAATTGATTACACAAAGGTTAATTTATTAAAGGATACAAAAGTTTTAGAGGTACGGATTCACCCCTCCCCTCTCAGTACACACTTCCCATTAATTCCAACAGATAGCAAGTTTTAGCCAATTTCCTTTTATTCCACCTTTTGATTGCTCTTCTTTCTTCCACCTTCTTGTAGCAGCCCGGTTTACCCACCTTCCTGTGGATTAACATCTGCAAAACATAAAGAAATTATCATTAAATTTGCTGGTTTTTTATTTTAATCTGCATAATGAAAGACAGTGCTACACGCTACTTTATGAGTGACTACGTGTTACTTTAAACCTCCTATGTTCTACTTTATTGTTATTGTACGCTACTTCTTTATTACTAAGAACTATTTAAATGACAACGTGTGTTATTTTGCTATTAAATGTGCTAAAAGAAGTATTGTAGGCATTAGAAAAATCTTGAAAAGCATCACTTATGGATGTATAGGCATTGAACTTTAGGTAGCACGTGTTGTTTCACTGACAAATGCGTTAAAAGAAGGTAAGACCGAAGATAGAAGAATATTTGTACACATCGTTTGGTTGTGTAAAGGCATCGACATTCACCTCATACACGTCACTTCACCTATAAATTGCAAATCCCTATAAACAAAACACACCAAAACTTCATGAAAATTTTATAAATGAGGCTTAGAGACCCACGGTGGGCGTCATTTGTATATATAATAATATCTTCATGAGATTAGTTTTCTATTTATCAATTCAACTTTGAAAACAAGACAATTAAACTAATTGAAATGAAACATAAACAAGGAGCATCTCATGGCTCTCTATCTAGAAATGCTAATTGAATGCTCTTAGCTTAGCATCCATTTTTTTCACAGTCCTAGGTTGAAAAATGATTATCTAAATGATGATATTATGCCCTATTTAGCTCAATTTGTACTGAATGCTTCAAGATTGATCACTATTATGAAAATGCTATGATCTCAGTATCAATTTCCTATAGTGATGATGCTTTTCTCATGAATGTGTGTTCTATATTTTTCTCTTTAAAATGGCTTCTATTTAAAGGATTTCCCAAGGGTAGGGGTAGAGTTGATTTGATCATGATTAGGGTTGAGTTGAGTCAAGGGTTTCAAATGGTGAGACAAGGTAAATGTTGGTCTCAAAGGTTGGAGCAAAGAGACAAAATGAAGGGTCAAGATGCTTCTCATGATGTGTGATGGAGAATTCTTGATCCACATGAGCTCAAATCCTTACTCTCATTGGTCGATTCAAATTTTGTGCCAAACGATGGGTGAGAGTAATTAAATTTAATTAATTGATTAATTTGATTTATTTTAGCCATGTGCACCCTTGAGTGGGTTGGATTTATTTTGATTTAACTATACAATTAATTGATTAATATAAATTACATAATTAGTTGATCTTTTTTATTTAATTAATTCAATAGCTTTGATAATTCAATTAATTCATGATTTTTCTTGATTTGCTCACTTCGCTCTTTGCTTGATTTTTCTTGACCAAATTTAAGTGTCTAAAAGTTGAGGTATCACTTCATTCGATGAATTTTGGATGGTGGACAACTAAATCTAGAAAAGATACATACAGATGGCAATCCAGTGGATATGTTTACAAAGGCGGTACCAAGGGAGAAGTTGAACTCCTCTTCAACTTTGGTTGGTCTTCTAGACTGCAAATAATAAAATAGAACAACAGAGTCTAGGGTGGGTTTTTTTTATTCCAGTGGGAGCTACAAGGTCAGTGGTGTTATGATCAGTCTCCAAGTAGGAGGTTATTTTTGTGGAGTTTGATTAGTCTCCAAGTGCGATATTGTTGATATATGGAGCCTAATCAGACTCTGAGGTTATTTTTCCCCACTTTTATTAGCGCGATTTCCCACCAATTTTTTCTACGGGGGTTTGGGGGCAGCAATTTTCTCTATTGGCTGACATATTCTAACCCTAGTTTGTAACCAACATAAGTCTTGTTAAAAGGGCCTTGGGTTAGGGATTTGAGATATGTTTTTTGGTAACTTCTTACAACATGATTGAGTTGCAAGGGATTATAGATTATAATTAGGGTGATTTACTAGAATATAATATTGGATTCTTTGTTTGGTAGACGTAGCCCAGGGTTTGGGTGAACCACATTAAATATTTATATCTTCTATGTGATTTATTTCTTTGTTGTATTAGCTATATTTTCATGTAACTGTTAGATTTTTGTCTTTTAATCCTAACACCTCTTTCACAAATAGGAAGAACAACCTAGACACTACATTATGAAGATCACTAATTGGCACCTTACCTCATGCTAATTGGGTTTCCTTTGGCTAGTCTTGGACTCTTCCTCCATAATAATAACAACAAAAATAACATATATTTTGGTGAATGATTTATCTCATTTTGGCTCACCATATTTTATATGTTACAAAGATATTTTGAAGCAAGAGGATGATATTACCTTCCTTAAGGATACTCTACCTTTGTTGGACCAAAATGACATGTCTCTTATAAATTAAGCATTGACGAATCACACTCATTCCTCTCCTAGGGTATCTTTTGTCAATGAGGACATCTTTCATACTCCTATTAATTCAAAACTAGATAGTATTAAACCCTCTCCTCACAAAGGTACCTTCATGCAAGAGTCTAACCAGGTTACTTCTCTAGATCCTCCTTCCTCTCCTACGCCTTACTATATCCATCAAAATATTTTGAGACAAGATGATGTTATGCATTTCATTCATGATCTATCTCCTAAATAACATTGAGTGAAGATGAATACCTAGATGAGAACAATTCTTCCCAACCTCCTATATTGGATGTTAATAATGTTTATAGGATTAAACATCTTCCTACATCTTCCTATAGAGATCAATCCTCCTACTATCCATCATTTCATAACACCTTTCCATAAACCTCATGATGAAATTCTTCCACCTCCAAATTTATTGACATATCATGAAGATGGTTATGACATGATTTTTAAGCAAGGCTATAGTGGGAAAGATATTGTAAATATGGAACACATTCCTATAGGCCTTTCAGAATGCATTAGATGATGCATATAAATTTTAACTCAAGCAAACAGTTTTCCTTCTACTTAAAAACATCTTCATTACCAACCCTATCAAATAAACATTATAGAAGATCATTTGACCATTGTTGAAAGAATCTTGTGGAGACAAATATGACAAAAAAACATTAAATTATCTTATGAAAAATTTCCAAAACATAAAAAAATCAAATGACAATAGTGTTTATTGTTTTTTCATTATAGTTATACTCATTCTCTTGTTGATTTCATTCGATTTATACAATTTGTTCAAGATTTGGTATATAGATGTCTTATTTGTTTAACATCATATCTTATACTTTTGTTGATATTAAAAATTGTATTCACTAGCATTCGGGCTTTGCCTATTATGTTGCTTGACACCATGTGATCCTATTAGCTTACCTTAGTGGGGGCTCTTTGCTTTACATACCAATCTTATGCTTTCGTATTCAATTTTTCTTTGTGAGAAACATAATAGGTCCCTTTCCTTCTCTTCATTATTGGGGGGAAAGGGTTCTCTCTTAATTTCCTTATCTTTTCTAATGATGCATTTTGCCTTTCTTACTTGGACTTGTTTGTTTTGCATAAGGTTTTTCTCCTTTTCAGAAGATTACATCCCTATTTACAACCTCTTCCTTTCTTGAAAGTGCATGTCTATTATAAATGACCTCTCACTTGGGGTACATAATGTTTTGTCCTTTGCCAAGTTTTCTCTTACCTAGGAATATGAAAGGTGTGTATCCTTGTCACAATTCAAGTCCAAATTAAAGTAATTCTACCTATTATGTTGTTCCACACCACATGATCTTACTGAATTATCTTATTGGGGGTTCTTTGTTTTGCACAGTGCTATATTTTCATATTAAAATATTTGGTTGTGAGCAACATAGTAACTCTTTTTCCTAGCCTTCAAACTTGGGTGGAAATTTTTATTAATCTCTCATCCTTTCTAAGGATCAATTTTCCTTAGTAGACTAGTGAGATTATTTATCATGTGATGTCCTTTCTTACATTGGATTGTTTGTTTCCATCAAGGATTATCTCTTATACAAAGAGGTGTATATCCTCAATCAAAATTGCTTCTTTGTTTTCAAATACACATCCATCCTAAAAAAATCCCTTACTTGGGGGCTTCAAGTTTGTTATCCTTCATCAAGAATCCCTTTTTATGTATAAATAGAGGGAAAAGGGTGAATTATTGTTTCCCTTCTCCTCTATTGGTCAGTGATGTTATCTTTGTTCATGATCTCCTCTTAGAGGGAGATTTCTTTGAGAAAACATCTCTTCCTCCTCTCCCTAAAAGGATCCATTTACAATTGTTACAAGACATATTTTTCCCAACTATCTCTCCCTTGGTTCAAAAAGAGTTATGCATCTCTAGCTAAGGTTGCATGTACATTGTTTCCTAAAGGGTATTTCCTTGGCGTTGAAGGGGGGAATACTTATTCTTCTTTTCCTTAAGATGTCATCATAGCTTCATGTTGTCATCTAAAGGAGGGTACATATATGTGGACTCCTTGTGTATTATATAGTATATTTCCTTGGAGACAATGTGCTCCTTGGTTATCCTTTTGCACCATTTTTTAGTAGATTTCATTAGAGACAATGCTTTCCTTAGTTATCATTTTACAATAATTTAGTAGCTTTCATTAGATATATTGATTTCCTTGGTTATCCTTTTTTCACTATTTTTAGTGGATTTCCTTGGAGATAATACTTTCCTTTACCCTTTTGCACCAATTTAGCGGATTTCCTTGGAGATAATGTTTTACTTGGTTATCTTTTTTTGCACCATTTGTAGAGAATTTCCTTGCATACACTACTTTTATTTTCTATCCTTGGGATGGGTTGACTATCATAAAACAACTTTCTATAACATAAACTCCATCTTTGTGTCAAACTCTATCTTAGGATGAGTGGAACTAGCATAATACAACTTCCTAGACTATTTTCTACTATTCGTCCTCTCTTATCACACAAATCACACAACGTGACACAACTTATTATCTTATGAAATCCATGTTCTTTCATGGATCACCTAGCATGACACAACTTTCTAGCCTATGTAATTCATGGTTTTCTTTCTCTCTCTCCTCCATTATCCCATGAGCATACCACTCTTTTCTATTTAGTTGGATCATGAAGTCTTGTCTCATCTTTGATTTCCTTTGTTGTGTATATTTTGTCTGTCTTTGTTTTCCTTTGACTTTATATTTAATCTTTTTTTTTGTGTGCCCTTGCGCATGGTTGTACGAGTTAAGATACTTAGTTTGGGGGATTTTTCCCTTGAACTTTTGATTTCTTATATCTTTGTAGTCTTTCCCATGATAATCTCTCTCTCTCTCTCTCTCTCTCTCTCTCATGAGTGTGCATGTAAACTCATACTCCCGCTAAAGTGGGGGATAAATGTAACGTAATAAATTGTATCCCTATATAATGTCTTTCTTACATAGGCCCCATTTTAGTAGGTGTAGCCTCTCACATCCATATTCAATTTTTATAGCTCAATTTCATATATATTCCTTGCATCCTCTCTCCAAATAGGATCTTTGGTCCAAACTTGGGTTTGTCTCAAGCAGAAAAGGACAAATGGGGAGGAAAAGGGAGACTTAGGTTATCTCTTGTCCTAAATGTTTCTCTTGTCACCAATTTTTGGCCCCAAAATTTGAATCAAGTAATGATTATTTGGTTTAATGGATCCTCACAACTCATGCCCCACTAGCCCACTTGGACAAGTGGGGACCCCCTCTTTTCATTTTCAATTTTATTTTTCTTTGTCACCTTGTATTTCCTCACATAGGTGGTTTTTTGAAGGTTTGATCATCTAAGCCTCGTGTAAGTTAGATTGTGAAGTAATTCTTGATAATTTGGAGCTCAAATTATGAATTCTCCTTTGCGCTCACTTTTTGTTTTTCCTTTTTTTTTTCCTTTTAAGGTCTTTTATTTTTGAGATTTTTTAGTTTTTAGGGTTCATGGATGGAAATGGCCTTCAAGTACACAATACCTAAAACCCAAATTTCCCCTTTAGAATTTTGAAGAATCAACTGAAAGTCAATATTCAGGCTTTCTAGGCATTGGGGCGCTTCACTTAGTAAACTTGAATCATAGCATGTGTGTCTGAGGCATGCTAAAGAATACCCATATTTTCAAAAAATATTGCCCCAAAGTATTTTTGTCACCCCCCTCCAATACCTACCACAATCCTTTTCCTATATAAACCCCCACCCCCAAGAAACCACCCTATTTAGGCAATATATTATCATTTTTTTTTCCCATTTTAAACCCCCCAATATGAACGCATGTGGTATTGTATTTCCCCTTCAATGAAGACCCTATGTTTCAGGGGTCCCAAGATCCCCTATGTTCTAAATGGGATCATGGATTCCAAGACCCTTGATACCCAAAATGAGATTGGGTCCCAGAACCCTTGACGCTTGAAATGGGATCGAGGGTCCTAGGATCCCGAATGCCCGCAATGGGATCAAGGGTTAAGTGACCCCCAACCCCTAACATGCATGCATACATTTTGATGGTCAAAAATTTACAAAATTTTCTCTTTTGAGGTTTTGGGGGTCATTGACCCCTAACACCTCAAAAGGGTTAGAGGATCAATGATCCTCTAAATCCTAGTTTTTATGATGTTACTAAAAAAGGGTGTTTTTCTTTTTGGTTTTTAATGATGAGTTTATTTTATAGTTTTCTTTAATACATTAAATGATAGTTTGTTTTCAATAAGGTTAATAGTATTTTAATAAGTATTTTTCACATGCAGGACATGATATGACTACAATTGCCTTGATGAAGTACAAATTCCTTGGATACAACACGTTGTCTAAGTTGAGAAGAAACCACTCACAAATTTTAGATATGGAGTTGACATCTAATCCTTGAGATTGTAGAGGGATTTTGAAAATATTTTTGAATTCTGGTGACAAAAGGAAGAAAAACATAGAAGTATGGAGTTACCAAAATTTTTGCTAATATGGTAGATTTTTGAACAAGGAATCTTCTCCAAAACATTATTTTTTGTGTCTCTAGATTTCTCCAAAGTCATGCATAAGATAAAGGTCAATTTAAGTGTAGTTAGAACTCAAAAAATGCCACATAATCAAATCTGGGTGAGCTTAAGAACTTACTGATCAAACTATAGTTAAATATAAAATTCAAAGGCCTGATTAGGGGTCAAATTTGAGTCTTTTTATGTTTGAAACTCATGCAAGATATTTTTGAATCAATATGTAATAGTTTAGGGGCATTTAGAAGTAATTTATTTGCTATTTTTATGTTGTTACACCCAGAAAAAATGCCCAAAAACTCTTGTTATGGGTTTTTTTTTTAATTTTGAGTTTGAGTTTTCTATATAAACTCAATTTTTTTTTATGTAATAAGGGTTGAGATTTCTTCATTTAAACAAAAAAATAGATGGTGTTGCATTCTTAGAGTGTTAATCTTCTAATTTTGTGAATTTAAGAGCTATTTGTGTGTTTGTGGGATTTACTCAATCGATCTTGTTAATTGGTATTAGTTATTGAATACAAGTTTTCTGCAATTGATAAGTTGGTTGGATCAATTAAGAAGTGTTGTAAAGAATAATTTTGTCTAGCATATGCACATGGATGATATGAATTGCAATTTGATGAATTTGTGGAAATTATTTGTGATTTATTTCCATTGATGATTGCATTATGTTTTATGAATTGTGCATGTATGATTTATAATTTCATGATTAATGTGATCTAAACAAACCTTCCTTTCGCAAGTTCAGTATTTAACTAAATTTGATGTCCATAGTTGCAACTTGGTTGTTTATCTTTTCAAATCTCTTGCAACCTTTTTCTTTTGACTATTTTGATAATTTAGAGTTACTATAGTACTTGTTAGATTAGGATTAGTTTTTATATCATTAATTATTTTGTAGGTATTTTATGTCTCATAAAATCCAAAAAAAAAAAGTCATAAATGATCAGTAAAGTCCCATTAAAGTTTGTTTCCATCTATCTCAAATTGAACCAACAAAGGCCTACCTTGTGAGATTTCACATTATCTTCTAAGACTTATCCCACGTGTTGTGACCTAACCTCCTAGAACCTTAGGAGTGATTTGTATTACTCTTTCAAGAGAGGGATTCAGATCTTCGAATCCCTACCATTGTATCATGTTAGTAATGCAGTCAACAATAGTATTATTTTAGATATAATTGGAAGGAAAATCACAATTTAAAAATTTTAATAAATTAATATAATATTAGTGACGAGTTCCAAAATAGTTACCCTACCATAAATTGCAAAGGCCAACTGATTTTTCTTTATCATTCTTAGTTTTTTTTCTGGCTGATTTTTATTTCAAGTATTCCATAGAAATAACAAGTTGTAGAATCTATTTATTACTTATTTTAAATGCTAAATCTAATTTGATTTTCCTAGCCACCCTATATATCTCTTCAAATGCTAAATCTCATTTGTTTTTTAGCTATTTAAACAAAAAAATGTTGCTTCATTCTCATCAAAAGAATTAAATGCCAAATCTAATTTAATTTTTGTAATCACCCTATATATCTCTTTTAATGCTAAATCTGATTTAATTTTTATTCATATTAAACAATGCACTGCTTTATTCTCATCAAAAGAAAAATGAGAGAAATTTTTTGGAATGATCCCATGTCAGCATTGGGAATGATATCCATATGTGTAGGTCCACTTTTCAATTATTATGAGTAGATTGAAGTGAATAGATTAGGGAGATTGGCTTTGGTTTGTTTCATTTTGAAAAACTTTTGTTGTGGTTGGGTTTCTTAAAAATTTCTTGGGAACTCTACCTATTTTCTCATTGACATAATTGCTTTGTGTAGAATCTTGAGGTATCACTTGCCATGGTCTCAATGAGTTTTAAATTTTGAAATATATACATAACTACATCATTTTTTGTTGCGCTTAATTTTATTTTCTAAAACAATTTTGTTGATATTTATTAAATTAAGTTATGGATATTAGAAAAGTTGTCTCATGTTGGCAAAAAAACTATCAGAGAGTTGAAATATTATCCTTGACATGGAGAATACAACATTTATGTATATTTTCCTCACTGATCTCTACCCTATTTTAATTGTACTAGCAATCTTCATTTATATCATTTAATATGAGTGCTAGGTTTGAAGATCCCATAAGTACTAAGAAGCCCTCCACATAATGGAGAAGAAAAAAGAAAAAGGCATGATCAATATAGATCATGCTACCAAACACCTCAGTTGTTCAAACTCATGAGTGGAACGACCCAATGTAGGCACAAGGTCTACCAACACAGTAGCTATGTGGGGGTTTGAACCATGGTGGTAGCCTCACCAACAAATAGTTTCAACCGATTATTAATGTACATATTTTTGTAATTTTTGTGCTTTAGTTTGACTATTGTTTCAAACAAATATAATTACATTTAACTCTAATTTTATTCGTGAAATAATACATGTAGAGGTGAAATATTTGAAATTCATGTTCACTCGTGCTAAGGAAGTTAGCTAACTTAATATTTTTCTTGGTATGTTTATTTTCTCTACAAAAGAGTTCAAGGGTTTATTTAGGAAATATTCAGATAGATGCACATTAAAAGATGAATGTGTTTTAGGGAGGGAGACCCCTGCTGAAAACCCTGCAGAAGAAAAAGGAATATAAAACATAAATGAAGATTGAAACACAAAGAAGGGTGGTTGGGCATCAATCCCTCTTTCAAACAAAAAAAACCTAAATTTATGGCCAACTACGTGAATAATATTATGCTTTAATGCCTTAATCAATGTTATTTTTTTGCAATGGTATTTGGTGTTGTTGATTTGTTCAAGCTTTGTTTTTATATGGAATAGAGGAGACTAATATGCAAATTTAAACCTAAAGAATTTTTTTTATGTTTGATTCAATTTAAAAATAATTACAATTAATTTATGGAAGTTTAAATCAACACTTTGCTTGCTTCTACCATATGCTAATAGATATATTACATCTAAGTTTTTTTTTGATAGGTTTTAGCCAAATAAATTTTATTAATTTTGAACGCATATACAACCCAACTCACTAGGGGCACTGCTAGGAAAGATTCAGGCGGAGAAAACCTCTGGTCTAGCCCCATAAATAGGAGTTTTAATTTAGAAATTTTACAATCATCATGTTTGTAATCATGAGGCATGTGAGGTACATTCTATCCTTATTTACAAAATTATGCCAATGGCATTTACATATGTAGTGGAACCACTAGTGCCACTTATACTAAGATTTACATTCATTTAGTATACATTGAACTGAATTGAAATCTTTGCAAAGAATATATCTTCTGATTGATCATATCTACGACTAATCTAACCTTCTACCTCTACACCCATTTATCGCACCGGATATTTATTGATTCCTCCAATAAGCAATCCAACTAGAGAGCCAACTAATTCCTACATAAGACATTAACCATACCTATCCAAAATTACCCCATCATTAGTTGAAATATGACACTATTGAAAAACAAAATGTCATTTATGCTATGCATAATAACGCATTTAGTCACAATATGGGAGGCAAGAGAGCGGGAGGCAGAGGAGGAGGTCAAGCGGGAGGAAATTTGAATTCCTGCCTAGGTGGGAACTACGAAGCTGGAAGGATTCCTTCACCTGCTATGGCAGGAGACCAGTAGAAAGTGGGAGGATCATCAGGTGAGGGCTCTACTAAGGATCCAGATGACAAAAAGGACCCAGATGATGCTCATTCTCGAGGAGGTGGGCCAGAAAACATGACTAAAGTAGGTAAGACTTCCCTTGTTGGTAGAATGGAAATTTTTTTGTTGGGACTCAGGCCAAAGGAAGCTGGTCATCTTTATTTGGGGTTAAACCAACTAGAAAATCTTCTTTCTCTAGTATTAATAATATTTTTGAGCCTGGTAAGGGTGTGTTTGGAATTTCAATACCTGATCCCCTAGTTGACCATACAACATCCAACATGGCTCTTACGCTGGTAGGAAAATTTACAGGGACTAAACCTAATATTGACTTGGCCAGAGTATTTATCTCTCAAAAATGGAAGCTCAAGGGGAAAGTTGATATAGCAGCAATGCCAAAAGGTTTTTTCTCCTTTGTCTTTTCAAGCATGGAAGATCTCTTAAAAGTTCTTTGTGGAGGCCCCTAGATGTTTGACAAATCATCATTTTCTCTTTAAAAATGGGTGACTAATCTATATTTGAATGCAAACCTATTCGAAATAGCCCCTATTTGGGTTTTTTTTCCAAGTCTTCCTATAGATTACCAGCATGAAGATGTATTCACGAGCTTGGTGGGTGCTTTTGGAGAACTTCTCTCCATAGACATGTAAGGTGTTAATTATGGATGGCCTCCTAAATAGAGTTTGCACAATAGAGATTCATATGCAAAAGAGACCTATGCCATAATTTAACCATTTACATTTAATTTGTAATTGATAAGGGATATAGATTTGGAATTGAAAGCAAGGATTAATGGAGTAAAATACCTACCTCACATCATAGTAGGTCTGAAAATTCCATTTTTTGAAGCCTATGTTGATTTTCTAGAAAATTTGAGATGGGATCTAGAATGGAAACGCAGAGACAAACAAAACCCAAAAATCTTTTTTCCATTCTGACACAGTTCTGATTTGTACCCTCAAGTCAATGTCACCATTGACCCAGAATTTCCAATTCTGACCTAGGAAAGAATCAACTTAAAAAGTCTCCGATAGGAAATCTATTTTTGGATCCTGGAAGTTTTCCAAAAAGGGTATCTGATTTTGCGCTCTGATCCACTTTTTCTGAACCTGTAACTCCTGAAATAGCACCTGCAAATATCTGAAAAAGAGGGGTTTTGGGGTGGCTATATAAGGTTTTGCCTTAGTCAAACCCCCGTTTTGGTGATCTGCACCTCCACGAATAGTCGAATATAGTAGAATTTATGTGTGTGTGTTTCTCTTGGAAAAAACTTTGAGTGTGTAATGTCAAGATCTAATCCTCTAGATTAAAACCCTAACATGAATTGAAAATGAGAAAGCAGTGCATAGATTTGAATATGATAAAGAAAGAATACCAAGCCCTGAAGGCTAAAGTATTCCTACCAAACTCACAATCCATAATTCTTACCCCATGATGGTATCTTTTGAATGCTTGAATGTTGAAATGGTGGATCCAAGAAGAAGGAAGGAAGGAAGAACTCTCTCTTTCTCCAAAGAAGGTCCACAGTGGCTTATCCACAAAAATGTTTGTATGTATCAATGCATCATCATATATTTTCCTTCTATATCATCCTCTTTCTTTCTTGCATCATCATCATGTCATAATCGTAATTGCATCATGTCATCTTACGATTTTCTTTCATATCCAAATGAAGGCAAAAGAGAGTGTTTATATAGAGATCTCAATATAGACCTCCTAGGGCAATGCAAGGGACCCAAATTCAAATTTCACCTTGAATTATGGTCCAATTACAATCACCAACCAAGGAGGGGATGTTTTAAACCAAGTATCGGGGAAAACACTTCCACATCTGGACGCGGGGACCTATTATAAGTTTTAGAACCACGATAAGCTCCAGTTTTCAAAGCGGGGATCACCTCCTAATAGAGGTCAAGGTTGACCTCGACCTTGAACTAGGTCAAGGATGACCTCAACCTTGACCTAGGTCAAGGTTGACCTCAATTCTGACCTAGGTCAAAATCAAACTCAACCCAGACCTGAGGTTTTAGGCTCGTCTCCTTGGGAAATCTACAGGATTCCCAAGTCAACCAGGGACCTAAGAAGGTGAGAAAACACACCAGAATGCTAGATAGAGGCACAAAGGCCTAATATTGGGTATGATGAAGATTTAGGAGATCCAATACATAGGTTCTACCTAAAATTTGAGTCATAGAAAGGGAGATTAAGGAGGACCCAAAGGATCCTAACCCTAATTTTACCTAGAAATGCATAATCAAGTGCATGTGCATCCTAAATGAAAATCAAATATGAAAATGTACTAAACGAGGGTGTTAAACCTACCAAAATGGAATTTCTTCCATTTTAAGATGATATATTTATCCCCCACTTTAGCTTAGGTATGACACTACGTGAATATGCAAACTAAAGTAAGAAAACATTGTAAAGTAAAAAGGATATAGCAAAGTCCTCAATGTGGAGATCCTGTAAGAAAATGTTAGTATCCGCACCCTATAGCACACAAGGTTAATGAAAATCCATAGAGCACCTAAGCCTTACTAAGATGGTTTTTTGAAGTGCATAGAGCCTCTTATGCCCCCCCTATTTCGGCTTACTAATTCTGAAAGGTGAAACAGGGTGATAAGGCTAGATCTATACACTGGATATGCAGTTTATTTAAAAGTATTTTATTAAACCATTTATGAGGATTCAAAATATTCCTAAACTAATTCAAGAGGTTATTTATCTAAATCATGATTCTAATTCCACTGACGGCATTGAAAATGGAGCTACCAAACTCAAGTTATGATGAAAAGAGTGAATGCCTATCTAAATGCATGTAAAGGGAAATTCAAATTTGACCTAAGTAAATTCAAATGAAACCCTAATAAAACCCTAATTTTCAGCTATAAATAAGATGAGGAAACACTTACCTTCTCATTCTTACCATTTTTAGAGCTTGGAAACAAGGAGCAAGATTCCCAAGAGAGAAGAACTTCGAGGGAGTTGCATGGAGGTCCTGAGAGAGTGCCTAGCTAGCAGACAGCCACTGCTTGAGGTAGGTTCCTTGTTTTGATGTTTTTGATTGAGAAATTCTTGTCTTTATAGGGAAGGTCTACCTTGACCCGAAAAGGTTGACCCTGACCTAGTTATGTCTACCTTGACCCTTTAAGGTTGACCATAACTAGGAAGGTCATGTCCTTTCTGGGGATAAGGTCGACCCTGACCCAAAAAGGTTGACCCTGACCCAAAAAGGTCAACTCTGACCTAGAAAGGTCAACCTTGACCCAAAAAGGTCGACCTTGACTAGGTCAAGTGAGTATTGTAGTGTTTTGATGATAGATTATTGATATGATGTTCTTTGTCATGTCAGGATCTTTTCCATCTCCGAGAGCACCCCTTTGGAGGGCTTTTACTGACTGTCAAAGAGAACCTTCCTGAGCTATAGCAGGATGAGATACAGCTATTGAGAGATGTGGGATTGTACTGGGTAGTAGTCCTACCACATATGAGGTTCCATCGGTCCATGATATCAGCCATGATAGAAAGGTGGGATGAGGACACTTGTTCCTTCCATCTTCCATCATGAGAGATCACGATCACATTCGAGGATGTATATAGGATCCTACGACTTCCAATCTGAGGTGAGCCTGTTAGATCGAGAGTGTAGCGGGGTCCTCCCAAGGTGTTTTTAGATTTGGATTATTTTTTGGGACAAGTACCGCAAATGAGGACCTGATCAGATCAGATCACTCTATCAACCATACTAGTAGGTCCAACACCCTTGGTATAGAGAGTGATTCTATGTATACTCTCTTTGGTTGTAATACCCAACACAAAGGGTATAGTTTTCTTAGCACCATTCACCCATCTCTTATGCAGGATAGAGAGTGATAGGATTGTTTTCTCATGGGTTCACAGCATGTTAGCCCATCTTTACCATAAGTTGAGTCAGTTAGTGAGATTCTAGCGAGAGAATATTACAGTGTGGACCTTGCTACAGGTTTGGATGTTTGAGATTACACATGTATGTGACCACAGGGTGTTCTGGTGATGGTAGATGCGAGCACACCAAGATATTTTGAATATCCGCTATCAGAGGTCTGGCAGTATGGAGATATCCTCTTTTGGAGGGTATGCTTTGACCGTATACCATAGATTGATGTGATATGGAGACCATACTATCATATGATAGGATGGCCAGATACTTGACACCAGTTGAGACACTCCCAACAGCACAAGCTGCTAGAGGGTCCTACCAGTCATGCAATGATGCCATATTATTATGATAGAGATGAGGTAGTTTGGTTTGACACGTGGGGTCCCCCAGACAGTACCTCGGTATGAATATCTGATGAGATACTATCAGAGACCCAACACTATATGCTGACCAAAAATAGCAGATATTGTAGATAGCAAGACAAATGAGACCGAGGATACAGAGGCAAATCCCAATGTATCACATTCAGGTGTGAGTAGAGAGTATATTAGATATTGGAGTCTATAGGGGACCCACCTCATCTTCCCTGATGACTACCCTATAGGTGATCCAGGTCTTTCAGAGAGGATGCACCGAGGTGGTGACATACCAGAGGAGGAGGAGGAGGATCATAGAGATGAGGAGGAGCCCATCCCCGAGGGAGATCCCATGGAGGAGGAGAGGGTAGAGGAGAGAGTAGAAGAGAGAGAAGAAGAGAAAGTAGATGAGGGAGCATATGAGATAGCAGAGGATATGCCCCTAGGTGGTAGTACAGGTGTAGATGATTAGGCGATCCATGTTGTACCATTGAGATCATGACAACCTCCCCGTACACATACAGAGACACTACCACCTAGACCTAAACATAGTGAGTGGGGAGAGGGTAGTCACTCCATGCCCCCATAATATAGATCCTTTGGTGACACCCAAGAGGGAGATCCAGGTATGATATATGTAATTGATTAGAATATTCTAAGTAAATGTTTTTCTAGAAGAAGTACTAAAAGAGAAATATGTTTGAATTCTGTAGCTAGTGTAATGGAGTGGAGGAGCTTTGTGTCTAAAGTTTTGAAGGATACATGTATATCCTACCGACTACCAACTAGCAAGTGAGGGTCTCTTATTGGACAGAGGGATCCTGGAAGGCATGCAGATATTTTTGCATGCATCCAGCAAGAGCTGAGGTTATGCAAAGAAAGAGAAGATAAATTGATGGCTGACCTACAAAGAGCTAAGGAGCTTAACTATAAGATGAGCATATCGAGGGGTCGTACACAGACTACCATACCAAGATCTTCAGCCTCACACCACAGAGCAGAGAGAGCTAGGAGCCACCGACCCTCAGAGCGTAGAGATAGAGATTGATAGCCATGGCATATGTGCCATATGTACCAAACTCATGGATGTTTATATATATATGAAAAAATTTGCTTGCCCAGTTAGTCCTATGATTGGTTACTTTCTATTTTTATCAATACATAAAAAACTTAACATAAAGAAAGAATGAATTGATGTATGAATGTACTCAAATCACATAACCTACAAAACAGACATAACTATTCTATAGGGAATACATAAATACATGAAGAAAAATTGATGTATTAGGGATAATAACATTTGAGATGCATAATATTAATAGGTTCCTTAAGGGGAACACCATTCATATCAGAAATCTTATAAGCACCTGGAGTAAAATCCTCAATTACCACAAAAGGTCCAAGCCAATTAGGGCTAAATTTCCCCTTTTCACTAGTTAAAGCATTCGCATTCCTTTGATTTCATATAAGACTAAATCACCTACCAAAAATGATCATTCAATCACCTTATGATTATATTGTTTTTGAAGTGATTTATGGTAAGCCTTAATATGCTCCAAAGCATTTATTCGTTATTCATCCAACATTTCTAATTCTTGCAATGGTTGTTCCCGAAAAGTATCCTTGTCAATTATCCCATGGAATGAAACACGTAAAGAAGGTATTTCTAATTCTAATGGTATAATAACATTAGTACCATAAACAATATTATAAGGATAAGTACCCATGGCAGTACAGACACTAGTCCTATAAGCCCATAAAGCATAAGTAAGTTGGGTATGCTAGTCTTTCGCATGCTTATTGACTATTTTCCTTAAGATTTGTTCAATAAATTTGTTTGATGCTTCAGCTTGACCATTAGATTGAGGATAGTAGGGAGTAGAAAATCTATGTTGAATACAATATTTCTCCAAGAATTTCATGACTTCTTTATTCTTGAAAGAAGTGTCGTTATCTGAAACTATCGTTGAAGGAATACCAAATTGTGCTATAATATGATTAAGAATAAAATCACAAATAACATTCACAGTAGTAGAACAAAGAGGAATAACCTCTACCCACTTCGTAAAGTAATCTGTAGCCGTGAGGATGTATATATATCCTTGAGAAGAAGCTGGTGATATTTTTCCAATAAGATCAAAACCCCAAATACTAAAAGGCCACAAAGCAACTTGATTACAAAGCTCATGAGCAGGAGCATGAATTAAATTACCATGTTGCTGACACTGATGACACTTCTTAAAAAATGTAAAAGAATCTTGTTCCATTATTTTCCAATAATATCCCATTCTAAGAAGTTTATTAACTAAAGATTTCCCACCAAAATGTCCCCCACAAGAACCAGAATGAGCTTCTGCTAAAGCTATCAATACTTCAGTTCTACCAAGACATCTTAATAGAAAACCATTATAAGAATGTTTGTAAAGAGTATCACCCAAAATGATATAACGTGCCATAAGCTTCCTAATATGATTATGCATGTTCCTTGTTGCTGATTTAGGAAATGTAATGTCTTTCAAAAAATGAAAGATATGCAAATACCATTCATCCAAATGCAAGTTAAAACAATCAATAGTAACCTTATTATAAATTGCAGGGTGTTTAAGAGTGTGTATAGTAAATTTAAAGTTTTTGGTATTATTCTCGAGACAAACCAAGGAATTTGTGCTTGCCATGGCATCTGCATGTCGATTATATTTCCTAGGTAAGGTTTGAATCATATAAGAAGAGAATTGTGAAAGAATATCAAGAGCCAATTCTTTATATTGCGACATTTTATCATTCTTAGTCTGATAACCCCCTTTGATTTGTTCAACAATCAATTGTGAATCCCTGTAAATTTCCAAGTTTTTAATATGAAGGGATGAAGCTGCCCATAAACCAGCTATAAGAGCTTCATATTCTGCAATATTGTTAGTACAAGGAAAGGTCAATTTATATGACATAGGGATTGGTTTCTTTGTAGGAGGGACCAAGATAATGCCTATACCAGAACCTGTCTTGCATCTAGAACCATCAAAATATAATTCCAAAACATCTTCTTGCTTAATAGCTAAAATATTCTCACCAGGAAATTCTATTGAGGTGATGCTCGTATTAGAATGAGGATGAGGAGTTTCAGCTAAGTAATCAGTTAAAGCTTGTCCTTTAATTGACTTTTGAAGAATGAAATTAACATTGAATTCTGTAAGTAACATCACCCACTTATCCAGATGACCAGAGAGATCAATTTTTGAGAAAAGGTGTTTTAGAGGATCAAATTTAACAATCACATTAACCTCAACATTCAATAGATAATGCCTGAGTTTTTGAAAAGCGTAAACTAAAGCCAAGCATTGTCTTTCTAAATTGATAAATCTTGTTTCATAATCAAGTAAATTCTGACTAATGTAGTATACCGTTCTTTCCTTACCTTCACTATCATGTTGAGCCAACAATGCACTCACAGCATGGGAAGTAGCGGCAGTATATAGATAGAAGGGTTTATTAAATTGAGCAGGTTGTAAAATAGGAGGATTGGCAAGATACTCCTTAAATTTCTCAAAGGATTGTTTATATTCTTGGTTCCAAGAAAAAAGTGGTATCTTTTCTAAGCAAGGAGGTGAAAGGAACAGTTCTATCGACTAAGTTAGAAACAAAGTGACGAATAGCTTGTATTTTTCCTTGTAAACTACGTAATTGAGAAATATTCTTCGGAGGAGGCATGTTAACAATGGCATCAATCTTTTTAGTATCGACCTCTATACCTTGCTTAGAGATTATAAATCCTAATAATTTACCTGAATCAACTCCAAAAGAACATTTCTTAGGATTTAATCTCATATTATAAATCCTAATTCTTTCAAATATTTGCCTTAAAATAAACACACGGTCCTCTCTTTGTATATATTTTTCCTAGATATCATCTACATAATCTTCTAGAATCTTATGGATATAATCATGAAAAATCAAGGTCATAGCACGTTGATAAGTTGCTCTCACATTTATGAATCCAAAAGGCATCATGACCCAACAAAATATTCCCTAAGGTGTTATAAATGCAGTCTTAAGTTGGTCTTCAATAGGAATAAAGATTTGATTATAACCTGAAAACCCATCCATAAAAGATAATAAAGCATGACCCGCTGTCGAATCCACAATCATATCAATATTGGGTAGGGGGAAATCATCTTTTAAGGATGCTTTATTTAAATCTCGAAAATCAGTGCACATCCTTATCTTATCTTCTCCTTTAGAAATGACCACAATATTAGAAATCCATTCAGATTAATCAATAGAACGGATGAACCTAGCATCTAATAATTTTTCAATTTCAGCTTTAACTAACAAGGCAATGCCCGGATTCATCTTTCAGAGTTTTTGTTTCACAGGTTTGACATTAGGTTTGAGAACAATATTGTGAGTAACAATCTTAGGATCTATACTTGGCATATTCGAATATGTCCAAGAAAATATATACTTATATTCAAGCAAGAGGGAAACCAATTGATCATGTTCATCTTGGCTCAAACATTTCCCCACTTTGATTTTTTTTCAGAGTCATTCTCATCCATTTGAACTTTCGTAGTCTCGGTTATTAATAAATTACTTTGCATGGAAGATTCCATTGGCAAAGGAGAAATATCTTGTTCATCACGTTCTCCAAAATAAGCTTCATTATTCAAACAATAAGGCTTTCTCCTTTTATGATGAAATGTAGGTAGATCTTGATAAGCTCCTAAAAAATCAGCTAGGGCTTCGTCCTCAGGAAAAACATCCAAACTAGGTTTTTGATCCATGTTAAGGAGAAGCGGATTAACCAATTTTAGATGTCCACCGCGGATATGATTGACATTAAGAGGAAAAATGGATGGTTGTTTATAATGATTGAATCCTAGCCCATTAGTATAATCATAAACTTCATTGTCCAAAGGCACTTGTATACCTTGTTCATATTTTCCACACCCCTTCCCATTGAATCCCAATTTCCTAAGTAAATGATAACCAGAACCATATCTATCAGCCATATCAGATTGAGTTAAAGGAGCGGTGTATGTCACAATGTCATAGCAATCTGCTTTTATTGTCTCAATTGTTTCTTCAAGGGAAGCAGCAACAAATTTACTTTATATTCCCCAGAAAGCGGAGAAGGAATAAAAACTTGTTTTTCAAACCCATTTTGTTCCTTCATGAACTCTAAATTAGAAACTTTGTATTCTCCCATAAAAGGAGGATTAAAATCCAATGTTCCCCAATCATCTTCAGTTAAAGAAGTAGATGGAGCGTCAACTTGTTTAACTTTAGGAGGTTTCTCAGGTTCCTTACTTGGTTGTATGGGTTCATAAATATTAGCATATTCTGCATTTAAGCAAGGATTTGGCGCATCATCCGCATGTAATGTATACATCAGAGTGTTATAAATGAGCCTAAACTTATGATGTAGAATAGAAGGAATCACATTCATATTACGTGACTAAGGTCTTCCTAACAAAAGGTTATAATTGAGAGGTCCAAGCATAACATGAATAGGTGTGTTAAGAAGGACTAGACCAACCTTACTAGGTAGTGTAATAATACCCAAAGTTTTCTTTGTAATGTTATCAAATCCACGAATAGGGATATTATTCAGTTGAATGGTTGTAAGATCAACTTTAATAGCCTTAAGAATATCCATTCTACAAACATTAAGCCCAGATCCATTGTCAATTAATGTTCTAAGAATGATACTCTGATTGATAGAAACATCAACCATAAGGGCATCATATTGATTCTGCACCTCAACGGAAGGTAAATCATCATCAGTAAACATAATAGGAGGTACAGAAGGCATAGTATGCATGCACTCCAAAAATGAATTAATATTCTCTTGATTAAGAGGAGGAGTAGGAAGAGTAGATAAATATTTTTGTAATGCCTCATGATATGTACGAGAAGTCTGAAGTAATTCCCATAAAGATATCTTAGCTGGAGTAGCGCGTAATTTATCAACTAAGTCACACTCCTTAAAGGAAGAAGGTAACCTAGGTGCTTGGGGAAGCACAGGTTGAGAAGGAGGTAAAGAGGCTGGGACAGTAGGTTGAGGATTATTCCGTGTGTGATAAGCATGTGAAACAGAATCCACATTATCAAAGAAATCCAAAGGATCCTTAGGCTTACCCTTAATAGTTATTTGAGGACTTCCCTTTATCATCATCAAAGGTTTAGGGAAATAATATTCTAGATGCCTCAATGTTGCAAATAGTAGAACATGAAGGTAACCATGCACACATCCTATGGTAAACATCAATTGGAGAAGTTGTGGAGGAGGATGAAATAGGAATAGGATCCATGGAGATTCCATTCGAACCATTTTCATTCTCACTTCCATTTACCTTATTAAGGGATCTACTCTCTTGTATAATAAAATCCTCATCAAAGTATTCAAAACAAGAGTCATACATGTTGAACACAAAATAAAATTACAAGCATGTAAATGTTTTTGTGTTTTAAAAGAAATTTTATATTTTTTTATGTATTTTTTTGGATTATAAATGCAAGAGCATAAAAGAAAACCTACTTCTATATGCATGCAAGATCTAATATGAAATATAAATCTAAAAGAAAGAGTTGTCTATCACGAGTTCACCAAAATGTAAGGTGTTAATTATGGATGGCCTCCTAAATAGAGTTTGCACAATAGAGAGTCGTATACAAAAGAGACCTATGCCATAATTTAACCATTTACATTTAATTTGTAATTGATAAGGGATATAGATTTGGAATTGAAAGAAAAGATTAATGGAGTAAAATACCTACCTCACATCATAGCAAATCTGAAAATGCCATTTTCTAAAGCCTGTGTTGAGTTTCTGGAAAATCTGAGATGGGATCTAGAATGGAAACACAGAGATGAACAAAACCCATAATTTTTTTTCCATTCTGACACAGTTCTGATTTGTACCCTCAAGTCAATGTCACCATTGACCCAAAAAAAATTATTCTGACCTAGGGCAGAATCGACCTAAAAATTCTCTGACAGGAAATTTGTTTTCAGATCCTGAAAATTTTCTAAAAAGGGTATTTGAATCTGCGCTCTGGTCCACTATTCCTGAACCTATAACTCCCAAAATAGCACCTACAAATATCTGAAAAAGAGGGGTTTTGGGGTGGCTATATAGGGTTTTGCCTTAGTCAAACCCCTGTTTTGGTGATCTCCAGCTCCACGAATAGCCAACTATATTAGAATGTGTGTGTGTGTGTGTGTGTTGCTCTTGGAAAGAGCTTTGAGTGTGTAATGTCAAGATCTAATCCTCTAGATTAAAATGCTAACATGAATTGAAAATGAGAAAGCAATGCATAGATTTGAATATGATAAAGAAAGCATACCAAGCCCCCAAGGCTAAAGTATTTCTACCAAACTCACAATTCATAATTTCTACCCCATGATTGTATCTTTTGAATGCTTGAATGTTGAAAATGGTGGATCCAAGAAGGAAGGAAGGAAGAACTCTCTCTTGCTCCAAAGAAGATCCACAATGGCTTGTCCACAAAAATGCTTGTATGTATCAATGCATCATCATATCTTGTCCTTCTATATCATCCTCTTGCTTTCTTGCATCATCATCATGTCATAATTGTAATTGCATCATGTCATCTTACGATTTTCTTTCATCTCCAAATGAAGGCAAAAGAGAGTGTTTATATATAGATCTCAATATAGACCTCCTAGGGCAATGCAAGGGACCCAAATTTAAATTTCACCTTGAATTATGGTCTAATTACAATCACCAACCAAGGAGGGGATGTATTAATCCAAATATTGGGGAAAACACTTCTGCATATAGACCTGGGGACCTATTTTAAGTTTTAGAACCTCGATAAGCTCTAGTTTTGAAAGCGGGGATCACCTCTTGACAAAGGTCAAGGTCAACCTTGACCTTGACCTAGGTCAAGGATGACCTCAACCTTGAGCTACATCAAGGATGACCTTGACCTTGACCTAGCTCAAGTTTGACCTCAATTCTAACCTAGGTCAGAATCAGCCTCAACCCAGACCTGAGGTTTCAGACTGGTCTCCTTGGGAAATCTGCAGGATTCCCAGGTCAACCGGGGACCCAGGAAGGTGAGAAAACACACCAAAATGCTGGATAAAGGAACAAATGCCTAAGAGTGGGTATGATGAATATTTAGGAGAGCCAATACATAGGTTCTACCTAAAAATGGAGTCATAGAGAGGGAGATTAAGGAGGACCCAAAGGATCCTAACCCTAATTTTACCTAGAAATGCATAATCAAGTGCATGTGCATCCTAAATGTAAATCTAATATGAAAATGTACTAAAAAAGGGTGCTAAACCTACCAAAATGGAAGTGCTTCCATTTTAAGATGATACATGACCCTATGACAACAACTAAGTCCAGGTTGGTGTATGCCAGAATCTATGTTAATATACACCAAAAGATGGATCTTCGTGAGGTTATTTAAATCAACTCAAAGTTGGGTAAGCATATTCAATTGGTAGAATATGAATCTGTACCCTTTGCTTTCTTCTCTTGTAAAAAATAGGACACTAGGCAAAACAATGCCCATTAAAATAGCAGAAAGAGAAAAGTAATCAAGGAAAAAAGTGGGAGCCAAGGAAAGAAAGGAAGGAGAAATCTAATCTGAATGAAACACTTATAATCAACCCTAAAACAAGTCTTCAAGTCAAGAATAAGGAGGGAGAGGAATCTAATGAGAATCTAGAAAATAAGAGTAAGGATTGCAACATCCTTACAAAGAACAAGCAGGACAATGAGCAAAAATATTTAGTAAGGCAAGGAATTATCCAGAGATCCCAACGGAAAAGGAAACAACAAAGATTGAGAAATATAGCAGTCCTTCAATCCATCAAAACCAAGCCCAAGATTAAGTTAAGTAAAAAAAGGAGCCTACGCCAAAAATATTGAGAAAGGATACTAGTGAGACTATGGTCAATGAAGGTGTTCATTCTCCTATTAGGATGGAGAATCCCTTTATTCCTTTAGGAGCAAATTTTGGGGACCCTGTGTTGAATGGAAGTAATTCTGAAGTGAGTGATGATGAAGTCATATCCCCTCTGGTGGACCTATGAAGTGAAGAAATACTGGAAAGCTATATTATATCAGGGGAAAGTCAAGAAGAACCATGGACTGAAATAAATGGAAAAAAAACTCAACTAAAATCTCCATAAAAAAAGGAGGATAGAACCAAAGCAATTCTGATGGATCAGCAAAGAAACAAGATAATCAAACCCAAGGAGGTGTTCAGACAAGAAGGCAATAGATGGATGATGTGGGAACTCCAAAAAATAATAGACAAAGAAAATCTATCAAGAAGACACAGTAGCAAGAAGCAAAATAGAATATAGCAGATGGTCGACAGCGAACCATTCCTGAGATATGTTCTCCAACTCTCTAAATGAAAGTTATATCTTGGAACGTTAGAGGACTAAATAGTCCCCATAAATAGGATGTCCTAGGGAATATGGTTAGAGATAGTAAAACAGACATTTTACTTATCTAAGAAACCAAAATGATCAAAGATAAAGAGGAAAAAATTCATATGTTTAAGAATGGTGGTAGTATAGAAGTTGACTCTGATGGAGCCTCAGGTGGTATTGTCATTTACTGGAATAAATAGACTGTAAATTGTACTTTCCTTACAAGTGAGAAGAATATTCTTCTGGTCAAGGCTAACTATATAAAGGATAACTTAACATGGAATCTTGTCAATATTTATGCACCCAATACAAGAAAAGGTAGATTGAAGTATTGGCAAAGTTTGAGAGAAATTTGTAAGCAGTTCCAAGAAGATAGCTGGATGGTAATGGGAGACTTCAATAATCCCCTGAAAATGAGGAGAAAAAGGGTGGTATTCCCTCCTAGATGGATAGCAGAACTGATTTGATGGACTACATCAATGATGAAGCCTTTTTAGATATGGAACTGGAAGGAACAGACTATACTTGGTCTAATAGAAGAACAGGGAATGACCTCATCCAAGTCAAATTGGACATATCTCTATTATCTTACGATTGGATATCCAGGTATTCTTGCTCCCTTTATTCTCAGTTGTGAATTGGGTATGATCATTTTCCTATATATTTAAATGATAAATTGATCAATTGTAAAAAGAATATACCCTTTTGGTTTGAAAAAATGTGGACTTCCCACCCAAACTTGAAAGATAGTTGGATGGTAATGGGAGACTTCAATACTCCCCTGAAAAATGAGGAGAAAAAGGGTGGTATTCCCTCCCAGATGGATTGCAGAACTGATCTGATGGAATACATCAATGATGAAGCCTTTTTAGATATGGAACTAGAAGGAATAGACTACACTTGGTCTAATATAATAATAGGGAAGGACCTCATCCAGGTCAAATTGGACATATCTCTATTATCTCACGATTGGATATCCAGGTATTCTTGCTCCTTTTCTTCTCAATTGTGAAATGGGTTTGATCATTTTCCTATATATTTAAATGCTAATTTGATCGATTGTAAAAAGAACATACCCTTTCGGTTTGAAAAAAATGTGGACTGCCCACCCAAACTTGAAAGAAAGGATAGAAGACTGGTGGAACTATGCCCTAGAGGGGGAGCCATGTATAGAATTTCTAAAAAATTAAACACCATGAAAAGGAAACTCAAAATATGGAACAAGGAGGTTTTTGGAGATATTTTCCAAATGAAAGGTAGAATGCAGGCTGGTATAAAGGAAATCTAAGAAAAAAACCAGAATGAAGGCCTTTCAGAAGAAAATAAAGCTAAGGAAAACTTAATGTTGGCAGATTATCATAACATAATATCTAAGGAGGAATCCTTCTGGAGACAAAGATCCAGAGTGCTATGGCTCAAGACTGGGGATAAAAACACTAGATTTTTTCATTGACATCCATGAAACATAAAGAAGTCAACAGGATCTCTAGCCTGAAATCTAATGACAAGACTATTAATAAAGAAGAAGATATCAGAACAAAGATGCACAACTATTTCTCTCAACTCTTATCTAAGGATGTCAACTTGAATTGGTTTGACTATGAAGAAATTCTCTTAGCTATCCCCCCAGCTAGTAGATGCTCCAACAAACAAATATCTTCAATCTATTCCTTCAGACAAGGAAATTAAGAGTGTGGTTTTCTCCTTTGAAGGGGAGAAATCCCCTAGTCCTGATGGTTTTCCTATGTTTTTCTTCTAGTAGTTTTAGGATATCCTAGGTAAATATGTGAAGGTAGCAGTTAAAGAGTTCTTTGGTATGAAAATCCTCCTAAGGGAGCTCAATGCTAATTTTTTGGTCATGATCCCTAAAAAGTTGGGATCCAACTCGGTGGGCGCCTTTAGACCTATCATCCTCTGTAATTGCTTATACAAGATTATTTCTAAGGTTCTCACTTCAAGATTGTTGTCTATTCTTCCGAATATCATTTCCCCCCAATAGAATGGCTTTGTCCCTAGAAGAAAATTTTTGGATTCTATTATTGTTTCTCATGAGAAAATTCATTTTCTAGAAGCTGCAAAAAACAAGGCTTCATGATGAAATTGGATTTATCAAAGGCTTACAACAGAGTTGACTGGCAATTCTTATAGAAAGTTCTTAATTCTTTTGGATTTGATAATGGGGTTATCAAACTTATTATCCAATTGATCTTGACTATTTCCTCCTCTGTTATTGTTA
This sequence comes from Thuja plicata, assembly GCA_018584345.1. Classification (NCBI taxonomy): domain Eukaryota; kingdom Viridiplantae; phylum Streptophyta; class Pinopsida; order Cupressales; family Cupressaceae; genus Thuja; species Thuja plicata. The sequence goes on from MU226350.1 coordinate 2,208,209, forward strand.
ATGGTGGATCATCTCATTTTTTAAAACATTCTAGAGGTTTGAGACAAGGTGATCCTATTTCTCCAATCCCATTTGTTAATATTGTTAAATGCTTAGGAAGGTATATTAACAAAATGGTTGGAAAGGGAGAAATCACTGGCATCCACCCTTATTTTGCTAGAACTACTTTCTCCCATAGAAATTTGTGGATGACACTCTCATGATGGGGGAGGCAACAGTAAAAGAAGCTAGAAACTTGAAGAAAGCCCTCTTTGTTTACACTGCAGCAACCGACCAACTTATCAACTGGACTAAGAGTTTCATTTTTTTCATTAATACTATATACCCATTTGGAGAGACAAAAAAATATATCCAATATCTTAGTTTGCAATATTGGAAGTCTCCCTTCTTCTTACTTGGGATTACCTTTATGCTTTAAACCTCCTGACAACTTTTGGTACTCCATCATAGACAGATATAATAACAAGCTTGCTGGATGGAAAGGGGCTCTTTTAAGAAATTCAGGGAAGCTTCAATTGCTGAAATATACGATTCAAAATCTCCCTATTTATGCCATGAGTATTTTTAAGATTCCTCATAAGTTTGTCATGGTGATAGAGAAAATCTAGAAAAGGTTCCTTTGGTCAGGTGTAGAAAATAAGAAAAGACTCAGCCTCGTGGCTTGGGAAAATGTTTTTAAGCCAAAAAAGCTAGGAAGTCTTCGTCTGAGATCAATTAAAAATGTCAATAAGGCCCTCTTGGATAAACAACTGTGGAGAATTTATGGAGACCAAAAAGAATGGAATGGGATCATAAGAAATAAATACCTCTTTAATTCTAATACTCTTGAGGATTATATAAATAATGATAACAACATTAATGACTCTAATATCTGGAATAGTATTAGCTTGGCCAAAGATCTCATCATTAAAGGAAAGCAATGGAAGTAGGGAGATGGAAGGAGAATCAACTTCTGGGATGATAATTGGATCCACAAGGAGCCATTATCTAATAATCAAGAGTGTAAATAGGCTATTGATAGGTACAAAGGAACTTTTTGGATGAAGACTAAAGATTATTGGCAGGAAAACAATTGGAGGAATCTTGGTGAAATAGATAGAAGATTTAATTCCCTCTAGCATGAGTTGCAGACTTGGTTTATTAAAGATAACTTCCAGGATATTACTGTTTGGGACCCTAGTCCTTATGGAAAGTATTATGTTGCTTCTTCTTATAATCTCTTTACTATGAGGGAGGAGAGACCTCTTTGCTCTTATGTCTGGTACAAACATCTCACTCCCAAAGTCAACTTCTTTTTTTGGCACTTAATTCAGAATAAACCTCTTATCCTTGATAATCTTTCTAAAAGGGGATTTTATCTTGCTAATAGATGTGTTCTTTGTCTGGAACAAGTTGAAACTTGTGATCACATATTGTTACACTACTCCTTCACCCGTAAGGTTTGGGAAGTTATTCTTAGGAAATGAAATTTGTGCTAGTTTTTTCCTCTCCTTTGGTAGGATTTTGTCAAACAATGGAGCAATCCTTCCTAGAACTTAATTGCAAATGATTTATGGACTTTAATTCCTCCCCACTTCTATTGGCAAATTTGGAAAGAAAAAAATAACAGAATCTTCAGGGAGAAACAATCCAGCCCTGAAGTTGTTGGTAACTTCATTTGCAGAGCGCTGGAAGAAGAATTCATATCCTCTAGTAATAAAAATTTTGCTAATAATATTGTGGACACTGGAGAATGGAAATTCATTATTCCTGATCCCAAATCTAAACAGTTGAGAGCTACCGCCACGTGGACCTCTCCTCCTGTTGATTGGGTCAAAGTTAACTTTGATGGGGCATCAAAAAGAAACTTGGGAATTGTTGGAAGAGGTGGAACAATAAGAGATTGGAAGGGAACCTATGTTGGGGATATAGCAGCCCCCCTGGGAGTGCAATCTAATCATAAAGCTGAAGCAATGGCTACTCTTAATGTGATGTTGCTGGCAGAAGAGATGGAATGTAAAAAAGTTTGGCTGGAGGGTGATTCTGTTAATATCATCAATAATATTAAAGGTAACATCAAGGTGTCTTGGATTTTTGAGCAAATCATTGACAAAATTAATGATGTGGCTTGGAAATTCACTGCCTTTCATGTAACCTTACCACAAAATCAACCAAGCAGCAGATGGGTTGGCTAACTTGGGAGTTAGATGTGATGTCACTCGCAAGTGACACAACTCAGCAAAGATAAATGATGAAATAAAAATGTTCAATTAATCATGACATAATTAATCACAAGGTGGGTTTTATTCATACTTCTGATCATAACATATGATGTGACTCAGATTTAGAGTATGGAGAAGGTGAAGTGCCAAGTGAAGAGTAATAACAATTATTACCCATTGTCGTCACATGCTTTCTAGGTCATTAAGAGACAGTTAATGCATAAACCTAATTATTTGAAGCAAACTGGTTATTATCTGAGAATATTGGAGATTACTACTAAGGAGTTGATGAAATTAAGTGATTCCAGCATCACCGAAGAGGATGAAGCTATGGGTGGGGACTTAAAAAGAGAGGAATTAGCTAAATGTAAATGCATGAAGGAGAAAGATGTCTGGAGAAAACTTAGGAAGGTTAAAGTGCATTGATACCTAAAATGCCTGCATGGTAATGACAAGGAGATCATGAAGGCTTTTGTTGCAGGCTGGGAGAATGGTAAAGTTAACATTTTGGTAAATCTTTTACCCTAACCTTAGAAATTATGATAGAGATTATAGGGCTCCCTATGGATGGGATGCACTTCATCAAAGACAAGAAAGTGGGAAATAAATCATACAAAACCTTTCCTAAGTCCGATGAAGAGCGGGCTATGTTGGCTAAAGGCAACGTAGACTATGTGAACTTGTCCAACATCAAATGCATTTGGGATTTTGTTATCAAAGTGATAATGGAATATTTCATGCTTGACGGTAGGTACTCTAAAGTCTACAACTACCATTTTGTGCTCTTCAATCATTTTCGACATGATATTAGGGTATCTTTCCCATTTTACCTGCTTAGCTCGCTCAACTAGAGCATTGTGGACTTTAGAGTTAGGGAAACCCTTTTTCTACATGAGTAGCTCATCCTTTCATTATGGAGTATGCTAAAAAATATCTTTGAGCTGCTCCCCAAGAAGATTGATAATGCTAAAAGAAAGAATGCATAGGTGTTGTCTGGAAAGAAATCCAGCAAAGCCACAAATAAAAAAAGCCGCAAAGGCCTAGTGGAAGCTGATATCATGCTCTCTATCTTTGATGATGTGGAAGGTATGAGGACTGATGGTGACCAGGAGGAGTATTCTTCTAAGAAAAGGAAATGAAAGATGGGGAGGAGAGCAATATATAGGATTTTGAGAAGACTAACCCTACTATCACTGAGCCTACGAGTGAGGAAGGTGATTTTGCCACTAAGTATACCACAAACATGGAAAATACTATCTCTGAGGAGATAATTAAACAAGTTGACAACCTGGTGGAAATGTATATTGACAAGAATCATAACAAGCCTATGGAGGATAGGGAGGATTCTAATAAGAGGACTAAAGAAAACCAAGAAAACTAAAACCAAGATACATTGTAGAACAGGGCTAAGACGGCTTTTGAAGAACCTAAGGAAAATGAAATTTGATGACATAAGTTTTGCCATAAGTATGCAAAGAGAAATAGTTGTTTGAACCATCGGTTACACTACACCGAAAGACAGGTTTCAGTTAAGATCAAAAGTGCTAAGTATAGAGAAACCTGACGACACAAGTTTTACGGTGTAAACCGAAAGTTCAACCCGAACATGATACAGAGGAACCTGGCAAGAAGGTCACACTATAAATCGACAAAGCAGTAAAGAGAGGAACCCGACAGACATTTCAATAAAGGAACACCAAAAGACTTTTAGAGCAACCCGAGCATCAGACACCGAAAGTCAATTATATCCTGAGAAAGTGGATCTGACTTCGACGTTAGATAAAATATTTATATTTTATATTTAGAGTTTTGATTTGATTTAAAACCATTTATTGAGGGATAAGAAAGATAATTGTAATTGTTTTAATCAGTCTAACTGATTAAAAACATGCAAACTAGTAGATCAAGATCAAGTTGTAAACCTTTGATCATAGAGTTATCTTTGTAACACGTGAAACTGAAGTAGGTCAATCTATTGTATAAATTGATGTGTAATCATTCATTTCAATATGTATGTGAGGATGATTGTAGCTAAGGAGAACACCTATGGATCAGACTAAGAGTTTCAAGAAGTAGAATAAAAAAAGATGAATTTGGTTGTCAAGAACCAAGAATCAAGGCTACCGAGCAACATAGGTATTAATCAATCAAATTAGGTGATACTTTGTACATGTGATTATAATGAATCTGTAATCAACAATTAAAGATTGCATAACACTCAGTTCAATGAGTATTTTTGTCTATATTCTAACAAGTGTAGCAAATATAAGAAATCCTTTCAAGAAAGGTAGCTTTAACAATCCTATTGTAAATATCTTAACCGAGTGCACACTAAATAGTGTTGCTAAAGCTCTTAACAGAGTATATCTAAACCAGTCTCCACATAATACTCCTAATAGGGTAGATCATCAGAAGTGATCAAATTGTAAGCCTTAACCAACCCCTTCCAATCTTTCGATAGTGAAGTTTTTGTGGGTACCATCCCCACCCCATTTTTTACCTTCTAACAGGGGTTTTCTGCGTTACCATATCTTGTGTTATGTGTCATTGATTTCATGAATGTTTCTATGAATGTCTACATACAATTAAGATTATGAAAATATATCACATGCATAAAGAAAGAACAACATATATGATCGGTAAAGCAAAGATTTGATTACATAAGGTTAAAGGTTAATTAACTAAAATTTATATAGGTGTTGATTCACCCCTCCCCTCTCAGTACATACTTCCCATTATTTCCAACAATTTGTATCAGAGCTAGATCTCTTATTTGGAAAATTTTAAAGACTCAAGAGAAAAGATCATACAATGGAGAAGTACAAGCTTGACAAGAGTATTGAGAATCAGAAGCTAGAAATTCAGATCTTCTATGAGCAGTATAAAGGAGCTAGAATCAAGATGAGACAACTGCTAGATTAAAGAAATATTATGGCATCTCATTGTAATGAAATAGACTATCAAGAAGAAGAGATACCTGATCTATTTGAATCTTCAGGATCTACAACAAGCAAAGCATTACACACTTCAAAAGAAAGCATCACAAGTCTAAATGAAATCAATCAATGTCTGGCTGGACAAGTAAAATCTCTACAAATTGGTCAAGAGACACAAATGGTAAGAATGATTGATGTCATGAACAATGCTAGACAAGCTAAGCAAGAAAGAACACTAGCTATTTAAGATGGGAGGAAGATTACTGAAAAACTACAAGAGAAAGAGTCAGAAATACAAAGACTTACAGAACACCATCATGAGATCACAAATCATATTATTCTTATGAGTCAGGAGGCAAATAGAATGAATACATAACTCATTGAAAGAATAGAAGCTATTGGTGAGCTAAGAGAAGAAAATAAAAAGCTGAAACATGAAGTGAGAATTCAGAAACAACATAATGACATGATCAAGAGAGCTAAAGAAATCACCAAAAGGATGGATAATTTTCTAAACGGACAAAGAAGAGTCAACAACAATACCAAACTAAGGTATACCGAAAATGAAGAATCACCAAACCAAGTTGATCCAAAGAATGTCTACACAAATCCAAGACCAAGAATGCTGACATGCAATCACTGTGGAAGGCTTGGCCACACATCAAATGTATGCAGGAACAAAATAAAAGGTATTCCTAAATCCACACCTTCATTCATAGGAATTTTTTATAAATGTAACAAGAAATGACATAAAGTATATGAATGTAAATCTGAGGTGAAACAACCAAAGAAGGAAACCTACATGGACAAATATTGTCCTGCTTTCAAAATGCATGGGCACACATATCTTAAATGCAGTAAGAAGAAAAAGCAAGCATGGAAGCCTAAATATAAAGAATATGCTTATCAACCGACAAGAGTTGGTAACTCATATGTTTGGGATTACAACACATGGGCAAACTGCACAGCATGTGGAAGATTTGGACACATAGCTGCAAACTGCATAAGGCAATGGACAAGAAAGTCTAGGAGCTGGACTAACCCCAAAATGGCATGTCTACACTGTCATAAAGTTGGTCATCTGAGAAAATACTGTAGAGACTGAGTGACAGAAACCAGCACCTTTGCTAATGGAAACGCCATTGAAGACATCAGGAAGATGAGAAACAAAATGTGGAGGAAAGCTACAAACACTGATGAAGTTGGAATGAGCAATGCAATTGGTGACACCTTATCCAATGGATCTAGTGACATCACCACCCCCACTTAAGCAGAATAAGTAAGTATGGAACTGCATTATACCAAGCTATATTTTGCATCAGTTCCATTATACATTAATGAAATTTCAAACTAGCACAATTAAAGATGCACTATGGTATTACTTGTTATAAATATGTGAAAACAATCTCATTGGTCAATACAAACCAAAATGCATTGGTGTACATAAAAGGCTAAGTTGTCAATACTTATCGATAATCTTTGGTTAATGTATAAAGCTAAGTTGCTAAGTGCAAATTGAGATCCATCGGTAATCATGAAATTTGACATGTTGTCTTCGCCATACACCAAAATTTGTCGGTTGATGTAATAAGTTGACAGCTGCCCCAAAGCACCACGTTCTCACCGAGAATGTTATTTGTGTATCATCAATGACTCTGTCTTAACACACTGAGAAGAGGTTGAGCATTTATGACATGACTTAGGGAAAAGTCTATATATAGATGACAAAAGGGTTTCATTATTTACCAAGCGACTAGAGTTAAGAGACATAGAAAAACCTGAGCATGAAGTGACCCGATTGTAGAGCACCTACAACTTGACTCCCTGCACTCCAAATAGATTCCTAACAGCTACAAAGGCTAAAGTAAGTAACAAAGATAACCGAGAACTCTATTTTTACTTACGATAAAAAGCCCTAATTTTTGAAATGATGGCATCAACTTCAAGAACCTCCGAAATCAAGAATGATAAGAAGAATAAGGTCAATCTAATCAAGAATTCAACCTATGAAGAACCTCACTACAAGACATGTCCTAAGGTTGCTTCACAACCCAACAATGTTGATGCATTCTCTAGTATACCAGCTAGGGTTTTGCTCATTGAAGATGTGCAAGCTTATATTCATTGCAAGATTGCCGAAATAGGAGACCTGGAAGTTGAACAAGCTTACAAGAAGCTTTGCAATGATGATGGAACAATAAAGGAAAAGCATAAGCACATTGAAGTAAAAGGGCTCACACATGCCCTACTATTCCTGAAGGAATTCAAAAATGAATGGATTTAGTTAGTACTGGGTAGGATACATGACCGAAAGATATGGCTGGATGAGCCTATTAGAAAGCTACAATTGAAACAATTATTGTTTTGTCATTGATGTCAAACCTTAACTGGTAAGACTATTGCTACCTATTTGGGTACCATATCTATTGATTGATGAAGAATATTTGAAGGCAAGTATAACAAGAAGACCAAGTGAAATGGTTGAGTTATGGGAAATCACAAGGGTACTTGATCAGTTGGCACATTGGCAAAGTAATGTGTTTTTTATCTTTTGATGACACTTTACTGAGAACAGTTTATATCGAGCAAAGTTTGTAATGACTAAGAACTAGTAAATTGCCGAGGAAACCAGTGATGACCGAGTGGAAGAACACAGTGTTGGCCAAGCAGCAGTATTTTAGTAATTGTTGAGATTTGAGATCTATGGCTGACATAGTTGATTTTATTGGGATATGTAAAGTTAATTAAGGATAAGCATGATTAGTCCACACTATTTAAATGCACATGTAATCGTAATTAATGTATGGATCCAAGATTTAATTAGTGATTGCTTTGGAGAAGTAAATTAAATGTAAAGATGGAAAGATCCGTTGGATCTGACCTAACCCAAGATCTACGATCTTGATTAAGCAGCAAAGATTTATTTTACCTAGATGAAGAGGTATAAGATAACCTCAAGGGGTTATTCAGATAGGTGAAGTAATGTGAAAAGTGTATGTAAGAGGATTGCATGGTTAATTGATTGATTGGCATGATCTAGCAGAAAAGGCTAAGCAGAGAAGCAGAGAGTTGCGAGAGTGATTGCTTGATGAATTTCCAAGCAGATCTGAAGATTTAAAAGAGAATGGAGGCCACTCAATGAATTAGCATTAGAGCTGAATTGGATCTGGATTTGCAAAGTAAGCTATATGTATCAGATCACACCTATTGATTACTTTCTAACCATTATATCAGTCAAAATCCTTTAACTAGGTTGACCTAACAGTCATTGTATAAATCCTTTGAGTAAGGTGACATTTAGATGAAATGTTCTAAGTCCTCTAACAAGGCCACTCCTAACAGGGTGATTAAATCCTTTAACCAGGTCACATTTAACAATGTGTTTTGCAACCTTTAACAGGGTTGGCTCCTAACAGAGCTCACTTCAGAAGAGTGAAAACTTGATAGCATGTTATTGGTGGTTTTTCCCAAATTGGGTTTCCACATTAAATACTAGTATCAACTTGTGTGAATGTTTATGTTGTATTTTACTGTTAAGTTTCTACAAGTTGATTACATTTGAACAGTAAAATTGCATGTGTATGTTGTTGATTTATGATATTGCCGCCGAGAAGATCTGAGTTGTTCAAAGTGGTATAAAGTTTAAATTGATACATATAGACCTAAGGATAACTGATTCACCCCCCCCCCCCCCC
>MU226350.1:2217090-2229846 GCA_018584345.1 Thuja plicata
ATTCCCCCCCCCCCCCCCCCTCAGTTATTCTGAATTCATTCTAACAATTGGTATCAGAGCTTTGGTCTCTTGAAAATAGTTTGAAGGTACTTGGAGCAAAATATCAAGATGTATAAAAAGGAGGTACCAAAGTTGAACAAAGATAATTTCCCTACATGGCAGAGTTTGATGAAATTACATCTGGCTAGTATTGGTGATTCAGCTAAGTACTATGTTGAACATGATTATGTAGCCCCCACTGCACCTGCCACAGCTGCACAGTTAAGAGAAAAGTAGGAACACAATCAAGAAATGTTGGAGATTGTATCATCTTTGAACTATCATGAGTTTGAAGACATAAAGAACTATACAAATGCAAAGAAGATGTGAGATGTCCTAGAAACCATCTATGGAGGAGATACAAATGTGCTGAGAGCCAAATCTGAATATTTAAGAGGTAAGTTTGATGAAATGAAAATGCAAGAAGGAGAAAATATAGTTCAATATTATGGTAGGATAAAGGAAGTTGTAAATGCTAGTAGAGGAGCTAAGGGAACCATTGATGATAATACCATTATGAGAAAGGTACTGAGAACACTTCTTCTTGTATATGTTATTAGATTCTCTGTAATTCAAGAGTTAAGATGTACTCCTAATAATAATTTGACTTTGGAAGGTCTGGTAGGCAGACTTACTGCATTTGAGATGTCAAATTTTGATAACTACACTCCACAAGCTATTGAATCTGCATTCAAATCCCAGTTGGTCCTTAACAAATCAAAGAAAGGAAACAAATGTGTGAACAGTGACAACGACACTACAGATGATGATCTGGTAGAACTTGAGGCACTCATGGAAAGAAGAATATTTACAGGAAAGGGAAAATTCAAAGGTAAACTTTCTATCATTTGTTTTTCATGTAACAAAGTTGGTCATATTGCTGCAAGATGTCTTGATAAGAATGACAGAGATGAAAGAAGAGACAGCAAGTACAAAGACAGAAAGGATGACTGAGACTTCAGAAAGTATAAAGATTACAAAGATAAAGGTAAGAAATCTTGTTATATAGCTAAAGAAGCTTCTGATAGTGAATCTGACAATTCTGATGAAAATGATATAGAAGTTGTGTATGTTTCTATGAAATATGATTATGATGATGATGAGAAAACTTCACTAATTTCTTATATGAGTAAAGGTGACCATTGGATTATTGACAGTGGTTGTTCACATCACATGACTGGTGATAAGGATAAATTTGAGACCTTAGATAAATGAAATGGTGGTTATGTTACATTTGGTAATGACACACCATGTCTTGTTAAAGGGAAAGTATCAATTAACTTGACTGACAAGATCAAATGTGACAATGTATATTGGGTTGATGATCTTAACTATAATTTATTGAGTGTTGCACAACTGAATACTTATGGTTACAAAGTTTAATTCCATCACAAGAAGGCAAAGATCTATGATGCCATTGGAGAATTAGTTGGAAGTGGAGAACAATCAAAAGGTAACTTGTTCTATCTGGACTTAGCTAATGAGACATGCTTGTTTGCACAATATAATTATGTTTGGTTATGGCATAAAAGGTCGTGTCATGTAAACTTTGATAACTTGGTAAGCATAAGCAAATTGAAAAAGGTTAGAGGGATGCTTAAGTTAAAGAAACCTAAAAATGCAATGTGTAAACAATGTCAATTAGGAAAAATGACTAAATCTAGTTTCAAAAGCAAGACTCATACTTCTGAGGAAATTCTAGAATTGGTTCATACTAACCTTTGTGGACCTATTGGTGAGAAAAGTTACTGTGGAGATAGATACTTTATTCTATTTGTTGATGATTACTCAAGAATGATGACTGTTATGTTTCTTAAAGAAAAATCTGATGCATTCCAGTTATTTAAGTGGTACTTGGCAAAAGTTGAAAAGGAGACAGGTAAAAGCCTGAAATGTTTAAGATCTGGCAGAGGAGGTGAGTTTATTTCTAATGGGTTTAACAGGTTCTACAATGACCCAAGGATAAAAAGAAAAATGTCCACGCCTAGGACACCACCACAGAATGGTATTGTTGAGAGAAGAAATAGATCTATCATGGATTGTGCCAAAACACTAATGATGGAGAAAAATGTTGTACAGAAATATTGGAGAGAAGCTATAAGTACAATAGTCTATACACTGAACAGAGTACAAGTCAAGAAAGGTACTAATGCTACACCTTATGAGCTATGGTATGGATATGCACCTAATGTAAGATACTTCAAATTTTTTGGAAGCAAATGTTTCATACTGAAGGATAATAGAAATGGAAAACTTGATGCCAAAGGTGAGGAAGGCATATTCCTTGGTTATTCAACTAAAAGTAAAGCATTTAAGTGTTTGAATTCTAACACTAACAAAATTGTGGAAAGTGCAAATGTTAGAATTGATGAATATGCAAAAAATAATGAAGCTGAAAGTACACAGAAACTTGAAAGTTACAAATCATTTGTCTATCTAGATGAGGAAGATTCTAATGAATTACCTGAACCTGAGAAAGAGGTTGTCAAGCAACAGCTAGCACCTGTCGAGTCATAGAAAAAATCTTATGGGCAATAGGAGGTAATTGTCGAGCTATCTGATGGAGATGTCGAGTCACAGAATCAACCTAAATTGAACGTTAATGATCAATATGAAGCAGAAAAAAAACCTACTCTAGCAAAGTATGTAAGGAGGAACCATAAACCTAATCAAATCATAGGATCAAAGAATTGTGCAGTTATGACAAGAAGTAAGTTGAGAGATGGTACATGCTTGTTATGTGATTTTGAGCCTAAAACAGTAAAAGATGCCTTAGAAAATGAAGATTGGATACAAGCCATGAATGAAGAAATTGAACAAATTGAGAAGAATAAGACTTGGACACTTGTACCTAGGCCGAATGACAAAAATGTAATTGGTACTAAGTGCGTATTCAGAAATAAGTTGAATGAACATGGAGAGGTAACAAGAAATAAAGCTAGACTGGTATGCACGGGTTATGCACAAGAGGAAGGAATTGATTATGGAGAAACATTCACCCCAGTTGCAAGATTGGAAGGAGTAAGAACCTTACTTGCATATGCAGCCTACAAAGGTTTTAAAGTTTATCAAATGGATGTAAAGTCAGCATTCCTAAATGGGATATTAGAAGAAGCATACTTTGAACAAGCTGATGGATTTATTGACCCAAGCAAGAAGAACATGGTTTGCAGACTACACAAGGCACTATATGGATTGAAGCAAGCACCTAGAGCATTGTATGAGAGATTGCACAATTATTTGATAAAGATTAGATTTGCAAGAACCAATGACAACATGAATCTGTATTTGAAGACAAAGCAAAGCAAAGGTACTTTATTAGCTGAAATTTTTGTTGATAACATTATATTTAGTGGACAAGATGTGTTATGCCAAGCATTTGCAAAGGAGATGCAAACTGAATTTGAGATGTCTATGTTTGGTGAGATAAAAAAATTTGTTAACTTACAAATATATCAAATGACAAATGGTATCTATATTACTCAATCAAAATATGTCAAGGAGATACTAAAAACTTTTCGAATGGAAGATTCAAAACCAGTGAGTACACCCATGGCTACTGGACAGAAGTTAACAAAAATTGATGATACAAAAGAAGTAAATCAAACCCTTTACAGGTCAATGATTGGAAAGCTACAATATGTTGTACACAACAGACCTGATATTGCATTGGTTGTTGGAATTATTGCAAGATTTTCTACCAATACCAAGGAAAACATATGATGATAGTAAAAAGAATTCTAAGATATTTGAAAGGAACAGATGAATATGGTATGTATTACAAAAAGAATGACAAGTTTGAACTCAGAGTCTATACTGATTCTGATTGGGCTGAAAATTTGGATGATAGAAAAATCACCATTGGTGGTGCATTTCTTTTAGGAAAGAGATTGGTTTCATGGACAAGCAAGAAATAGAATTGTACCTCACAATCTACAGCTGAAGCCGAGTATGTGGCAGCAACAGTTAATTGTTCTAACATTATGTGGTTGAAGATACTACTGAAAGGTATGAAAGAGGAGATCACAGAACCAGTTGTCATATATTGTGATAACACGAGTGCCATTAATATTTCTAAGAACCCTGTGATGCACTCTAAAACAAAGCATATAGCTATCAAGTATCATTACTTGAGGGGGCTAGTTCAGAAGAAGGAAGTGAGACTGGAATATGTGAATACTAAGGAACAGTTAGCAAACATATTTACAAAGGCACTACCCAAGGATGCTCATGAGTATTTGTAAGGTAAATTAGGGGTGATTCCACTAACTGAGGCTAATTAGTTCAAAATGGTACTGTTGCATCAAATGTTATATTCAGAATATTTGACACATTGATGCACAGACAGTCACACCTTAGGTTGCTGCCCAAAGCTGTGAAAAATAGACAAGGACAGAAAGGAGGATCAGTCATAAGCAAGATGACAGGAACAACATGATACAGAGCTTAGAATAGAAGAATCTGCATGATGAAGATGTCAACATCTTTGACATTGTTGTCAAATAGGGAGATTTTACTGAAAAAGGGAGAGTTTACTATACTTAGAGATAAAGGGAGAGTTTACTGAAAGAGGGAGTCTACAGATGAACAAAGGATAGAAATATTTTAGTGTGATTACAGAAATAGAGGGAGAAATGTTTTACAAGATGAGAATCAAAATGAAGCTAAAGACATTAATGAAGGTTTGTTCATATCAAGGAACACAGGTAGACTTTTTTGGATTGTATAGTAACTATGGTTGGAAAATTATTGTTTTAAAGTTTAGTGTTGCCAGCAATGCCAAAGAGGGAGATTGTTGGAAAGCTACAATGGAAACAATTATTGTTTTGTCATTGATGTCAAACCTTAACTGTAAGTCTATTGTTACCTGTTTGGGTACCATATCTATTGATTGATGAAGAAGATTTGAAGGCAAGTATAACAAGAAGACCAAGTTAAATGGTTGAGTTATGGGAAATCACAAGGGTACTTGATCAGTTGGCACATTGGCAAAGTAATGTGTTGTTTATATTTTGATGACAATTTACTGAGAATATTTTATGCCAAGCAAATCTTGTAATGACTGAGCGCCAGTAAATTGCCGAGGAAACTAGTGATGACCAAGCGGAAGAACACAGTGTTGGTCGAGCAGTAGTATTTTGGTAATTGTTGAGATTTGAGATCTCTGGATGACATAGTTGATTTATTTGGGATATGTAAAGTTAATTAAGGATAAGCATAATTGGTCCACACTATTTAAATTCATGAGTAATCGTAATTAATGCATGGATCTAAGATTTAATTAGTGATTGCTTTGGAGAAGTAAATAAAATGTAAAGATGGAAAGATCTGTTGGATCTAACCTAACCTAATATCTACGATCTTGATTAAGAGACAAAGATTTATTTTACCTAGATGAAGAGGTATAAGATAACCTCAAGGGGTTATTCAGATAGGTGAAGTAATGTGAAAAGTGTATGCAAGAGGATTGCATGGTTAATTGACTGATTGGCATGATCTAGCAGAGAAGGTTGAGCAGAGAAGCAGAGAGTTGCGAGAGTGATTGCTTGATAGATTTCCAAGCAGATCTGAAGAAAGAAAAGAGAATGGAGGCCACTTAGTGAATTAGCATTAGATTTGAATTGGATCTGGATTTGCAAAGTAAGTTGTATATATCATATCACACTTGCTGATTACTTTCTAACCATTGTATCAGTCAAAATCCCTTAACTAGATTGACCTAACAGTCATTGTATAAATCCTTTGAGCAAGGTGAAATTTAGGTGGAATGTTCTAAGTCCTCTAACAAGGCCACTCCTGATAGGGTGATTAAATCCTTTAACCAAGTCACATTTAATAATGTGTTTTGTAACCTTTAACAAGGTTGGCTCCTAACAAAGCTCACTTCAGAAGAGTGAAAACTTGATAGCATGTTATCGGTGGTTTTTCCCAAATTGGGTTTCCATGTTAAATAATGGTGTCAACTTGTGTGAATGTTTATGTTGTGTTTTACTATTAATTTTCTACAAGTTGATTACATTTGAACAGTAAAACTACATATGTATGTTATTGATTTATGCTATTTCTACCGAGTAGATCTGAGTTGTTCAAAGTGGTATACAGTTTAAATTGGTACATCTAGATTTGAGGATAACTGATTCACCCCCCCTCTTAATTATTCTAAATTCATTCTAACAGAGCCTAAACTGATAACCAGGGATGTTATACATGTTGTAACCGGTTATCCCATAATCGATAAGGTAAAGGCACTAAAGCACCCACCTAAAGCTAACATTGAAAAGAATACAGGAGCAGCATGGGATGGAATATGATTAAAGGTATCCACAGTCAAAGATAATGAAATGAAATTTGGAGCATGTTTCTTAGGATACAAGTTCTTTCAGGCTAGCAGGATGAATAGTATTGCATCCAAAGCAGTGGATACAACATACAAAATTGTCAAGAAGGGACTGCAGTTGGATCTGTCAGAACTTCTGCTAAGACAATTGGATGAGAACATGAAGACAATAAGGATTGCAATGTCCAACTCGTGTAAGTTTGGTTCACTCATCATGTGCATATTTTTATATTTCCAAGAATCCTTCCCATCTATAGGAAATGTCAAATGGAACACTACTAGACCAGTGACCACACAGATTAGTGAGTTCATCAAATCACTAGGAGACAATTTTGAATTAGTCATGGATGAATAATTTGTTGGATTCAAAGAAAGAATGCAGAAGAGAGTAAGGATTCCAGAATAGTTAGTAGAAAATTTAAAGACTAACATTTATTTTATGGTGGACACTGATTACACCTACATCAATCCAGTTGTACCGAGGATAGCATGACTGGCACCACTTGACTATGAGGTGAACATAGATCAAGAAACAAATTATATTAAGGCATTAATGAATGAACCATTAGATAAATCACAACCTAAGTTTGGAACTTATGAGGAAGCCAAGGAAAGGATAAAAACTAACTTAAATCTGAAAAATATTGATAGGAAGAAAGATTAAATGGTCAAAACTTTGAAGGAAAAACTGTCGGTGAATGAAGAGGAAACATAAAAGACTAAAGAAACTGAGGATCAGTCACCCATCAGTGAAGCTGAGAAGGAGAGTGACTCAGATTCCATAGAGTCTAATACACCACCTCCTCAACAAGAAAAGAAACCAAGGACTACTGCTGCAACTAGGACTAGGAGTTAGACAACAAAGGATGCTAGTCCTTCACCGATCAAGAAAGGTCAAGTAAGTACCTACAAAAGAAAGCCACAAATAGGGAAAAGGGGGCCAACAAAAAGAATAAAGTTCCTCAGAACAAGGGAATGCATTGAGGACACCGAAAAGGATGAACAATTGTACAAGCTATCAAGAACACAATACTTTCTACAATTGACGAGTTATGTGCTTCTATTATCAAATTGGATACAACAAATGATCACAAGATTAAGAAATGGCTAACATTGGATCCTGAGGATCAAAATAAAATAGAAGAGGCAATTATCAAAATGATGTGTGCATTCAAATATGTTCCAATACAATTGGTAGATAATATGCCAAAAGAACTTTTGAATAGATTGTCGGCAAGATGGACATTTGCATTACACTCTGAGAAATAGATTAGGGAAAGAGCCCTAGTTTCTGTCATGCCTCCTGAATCTAAAATGGAGGAAATTGAAGAGATGATGAAGAAACACTCCAAAAGGTTCTCGCCAAAGTTAAGAGCCTATCAAGTACTTCAAGGACATCTACTTGAACTAGACAGGAAGAGTGAGGATAAATGGAGAAATATACTTGATATACCTAAAAAGGATAAAAGTACCAAGCCACAGATAGCTCTTACTGACAAGCAACAGAACAAAGATGATCAGGCTAAATAGAGCCCCGAACATATTCTTATTACTAATGAGGATGTTAATGAAGAATCCTTGAATACAAAAGCCAACAAGGATATGGACATTACATATGAAACATGGCTGGATAATACAATCATTAATGTTATCGGAGCAGATCTTGCAGATGAGATACAGAAAGATGAAGATGTCACTGTTGTCCAAGACCAAACTGACGAACAAGACACTACAAAATATTTTGAATAGGTAGACATACCAGGACATATACCACTATTGATACAAGCTATCAATATTATCTCGGAGAAGGAGAAGTCACTTGACAAAGATGTAAGCATACCTGAAGATAAGGGTAATGATGAGAAGAAAGATACAACTGATGTACAGTTAGTCACCGGTGGAGAAGAAAATGTTACAAAATATTGAGATAACACCAAAAAGGATGCACAAATGAAAGATACTGATGAAGTGAAAAAGGAGAAAGGTGAACAAGATAAGCCAGTTGATACCACTCCTAAGAACACTGAAGGAGACACTGCAGTTGCACCGAAGTTTGATGAGGAGACGTCTACACACAACCGAAAGGCAAACCCTGAGCAGTAGGAAAAATGTATGACACCACTGAAAGAATCCTCCATCACATCAGACCAAGCAGAGAAACTTGCAATGGTTTTGCATACAGGTGCATCATAAAAGAAGAAGAAAACCAATAAGAGTAAGTTGGAGGTCACACTTGATAAAATCATTGAAATACCAAAGTGTGATCCAACCACATTGGACTATGAATCTCTTATAGAATATGGAGAGATGTGTCAAAGGAAAGCAAATGCAGGAAAAGCTTAGAAGACAACACAAAGATTCTTGAGTTCTAGAAACCACAAGAGACATACTAAGCCAAATAGTTCCTAACATTGATGTTGATCACAATGCCCCCATTCTGGATCAACTTGTCATTCTCACTGAAGCAATCACAACTCAAAATGTGGATGCAGAAAAGGCTATTGAAGAAAAAGCATAACAAAAGTTCCAATACAAATTGATAGAAAAGATCAGCCAAGAAGTGGTAGAAAATAAGGTAAATCTTTTAGAACTAACAAATAAATTAGATCTAATCGTTATTGAAGCTATTTCCTTAATTCAAAAGCTATGCACTTTGGAGAAATTCATAAAGGATAATAGTGATAAGATTGCAAAGATTGATTTTGATCTAAATGAAAGTGCTAAAAGTCTAACCACAGATGACAATGCAATCAAATTACATTATGAGAAGATAATGAAAATCAAAAGGTTAAGACAAGAAATTTGGGAAGCAGAATCACAGTTTAGAGAAGAGGTTACCGAGATACAGGCTCAACTCTTACCAAACCTCACACTTCTGCAACAACACATTACTTTGGTAAGAAAGTTAATTGCCACCCTCGAGATGTCTGTAGCAGACAACATCTATGATATGCATGCCATAATTACACTAGATAAAATGGCTCTTGAGCACCTATAGGAGAAATGGGAAAAGATGATGGAAGATATGAATACTTCTCATTCCCATATTTTTGATAAGTTGTAACTATACACCTTTACCCTTACTATCAAAAAAGGGGGGAAATGATATGTACAGAACATATAGTAAAAAGGGGGAAAATGATGTGTAATACAAAACGGAATATAGTATATAGGAAAGTATACATGTATATACTTATACTATACCAGCATATACATAGGGGGAGTCATAAAAATGACTAAGGTAAACACATGGTGTACATACTAAACACTTTAGTATTTTGCACATATCAGTTTTTGATACTAATGTCAAAGGGGGAGATTGATGACATAAGTTTTGTCATTAGTATGCAAAGAGAAATAGTTGTTTCAACCGTTGGTTACACTACACCGAAAGATAGGTTTCAGTTCAGACCAAAAGTGCTAGGTAAAGAGAAACCCAACAAAATTTCTAAGTATAGAGAAACCCGACAACACAAGTTTTACAGTGTAAACGGAAAGTGCAACCCAAACATGATACAGAGGAACCCGATAAGAAGCTCACACTATAAATCGATAAAGAAGTAAAGAGAGGAACCCAACAAAGCAAGGGAACCCAAAAAATAGTTCAACAAAGGAACACCGAAAGACTTTCAGAGAAACTCGAGCATCAGACATCGAAAGTCAGTTATATCCCGAGAAAAGTGGATCTGACTTCCACGTCAGATAAAATAGTTATGTTTTATATTTAGAGTTTTGATTTGATTTAAAACCATTTCTTGAAGGACAAGAAAGATAATTGAAATTGTTTTAATCAGTCTAACTAATTAAAAACATGCAAACTAGGAGATCAAGGTCAAGTTGTAAACCTTCGATCATAGAGTTATCTTTGTAACACGTGAAACTGAATTAGGTCAATCTACTATATAAATAGATGTGTAATCATTCATTTCAATATGTGTGTGAGGATGATTGTAGCCAAGGAGCACACCTATGGATTATACTAAGATTTTTAAGAAGCAGAACAACAAAAGATGAATTTGGTTATTAAGAACCAAGAATTAGGGCTACCGAGCAACAGAGGTATTAATCAATCACATTAGGTGATACTATGTACATGTGATTTTAATGGATCTATAATTAGCAATTGAATATTGCATAACACTCAGGTCAATGAGTATTTTTGTCTACATTCTAATAAGTGTAGCAAATAGAAGAAATCCTTTCAAGAAAGGTGGATTTAAAAATCTTATTATAAATATCTTAACCGAGTGCACACTAATAAGTGTTGCTAAAGATCTTAACAGAGTAGACCTTAACCAGTCTCCACATAATACTCCTAGCAGGATAGATCATCAGAAGTGATCAAATTGTAAGCCTTAATCGACCCCTTCCAATCTGCAGACAATGAAGTTTTTGTGGGTACCATCCCCACCACAGTTTTTACCTTCTAACAGGGATTTTCTATGTTACCATATATTGTGTTATGTGTCATTGCTTTCATGAATGTTTCTATGAATGTCCACATAGAATTAAGATTATGAATTGATATCACATGCATAAAGAAAGAACAATAGATATGATCGGTAAAGAAAAGATTTGATTACATAATGTTAAAGGTTAATTAACTAAAAGTTTTAGAGGTACTGATTCACCCCTCCCCTCTCAGTACATACTTCCCATTATTTCCAATAAAATTGAAAATGAAAATATAGGATAGGCAGAGGAGAATATTGCTACTAACAATCTGGAAGAGTCTGAAAAGGCTCAAATTGACAAAAAATTTGTCAATCTTGACAACGATGAACAGAATGAGCATATTGACTGTGAAATTAACTCAACTCCTCCTGAGAGCCCTATGGGTGATGCTGATGAGAAGGATAATCACCAGAAGTAGAGGAGATTGGAAGAAGACCTTTGGGATCAGGACTTTAAGGTCAAAAGAGCAGTCAACATTTCCCATCTTCAATCTGCCCAAAACAAAGTAATGTATGGCTACAATATAGACAAATGGGTCCAGGATGACATTCAGGAGCTGCAGGCTAAGTGTAAAGACCTTGAAGAAAGAAATACCTTGTAGGAGGATATCATAGACAAAATGAGGAATGATGTTGTTATGTATTAGAAAGGTAATGGTGTTTTTGATAAGGTAACTGGTAATACTACCAAGCTGGAGGAAAAGATAAGTAAAATGATTGATAATAGGATTAACCCGATAACTAAGAAAACCAACAACAATAACATAATGTTGAGGAAGTTGACTACTCTCATCAAATTGGGAATGAAAGCCTCTGTTGATAACCTGAAAGCTTTGAATACCCTACTGGAAGGGAACTGTAATGACATAGTAAATTTGGAGGAAGAAGGGAAACATGACATCCATATGTCAGGCCGAAGATCTAGAACTAGATCCAGTACAAGAAAGAAGACAGCGACCCAAGTCAAAGATTTAACTAATCTTCAGGATTCTATCCAGAATATGGAAAATTAGATGGTGGAAATCCAGAATATGGAAAACTAGATGGTAGAATTTGAGAAGTGTTCTAAGACGTTGGACTGATTCGCGTGCTAGAAGTTTTTTTGGTTGTCTTGCTGGAAGTTTCTTTTTTGGTTTGAGCTTTTTCTGTTATGGTTAAACTTTATATTTTATATCTGGGGTGTTAGCCCTTTTTAATTTTCTGTCTTTGTCTGCGACAAATAGTTATCATTTTGGGTTTTTAATGCTTTTTTTTTAATCTTTGTTAAAGGGTTTTGAGGCCCCTTCAAAACTTGTTGTTATCATAATAAAAAATAACCCAGTTAGTCACCCGATAACGGTTAACAAATATTCCATCATTTATCATTATAGCCAACTCATTTAGTATCACTATAAAGTTGCAAAGGGAATCATAACTACATGTACCAACTCATTATATGATAATAAATAGTTCAGTTAATTCACCATCAAACAGTTCTAATGAATCAAAGTGTGGGCAGGAATGAATATGAGAAATATCATGTCAACCCAAGTGAATATTCCTATTGTTCAAGGTGCATTCCAACTTCTATGGGTCTATTTTGATCAGTCAACATATTCAGAGAGTAACCTATATCCCCATAAACCACCTTGATATCTTGCAATGATAAAGAACAATCCTCTAGAAACGTATGAGTTAAGACAGTCCCAAATCAATCCATATAATATTACCATCCACTTAATCTTACATAAGATCCAAGATGATGATAATTCAATATAAAATAGAGTGAATCCTAAAGTCACTAGTCTAAATAAGATACAAACCAGACAAAGCTAACAGTCTCACCAACAACATAGCAATGCAGATCCATAGTAACCAAAAAGTCGAGCCAAGTAGAAAATAACAGGACAATAGAGGACTATATCTATATATATATATATATATATA
>MU226350.1:2288071-2309058 GCA_018584345.1 Thuja plicata
TGAGGAAAACAAACAAAAATTAGAGTACAAGATGAGATAAATGAGATCATTACCTTAAATGTTGCCAAGAACAGAATACTCAGAAGAACAGAACATAACAGAATACTCAGAAGAACATCTCATAAAACTAAAAAAAACTTCTCTGTAACTTAGCTGTGAAAATCACACATACAATGGATGACTATATAGATATGGAGAAACCTTTTTTTATTATTAATTAACAATTCAAAAACCTTCATTCAATGACATAAAGACTTTTGGGTAAGCAATTAAATGTGCAAAAAGACTTTATGGGAAGCAATTAAATGTGCAGAGTTTTCAAGTTTTCAATGAATATATATTGTCTCACAAACAATAATTTCAATTTGACAATTGGGAGTATAATCAGTCGTAAACAGAACCTTCATTCAATGACATAAAGACTTTTTGGGAAGCAATTAAATGTGCAGAAATACTTTATGGGAAGCAATTAAATGTGCAGAGTTTTCAAGTTTTCAATGAATATATATTGTCTCACAAACAATAATTTCAATTTGACAATTGGGAGTATAATCAGGCATAAACAGAACCGTCATTCAATGACATAAACACTTTTTGGGAAGCAATTAAATGTGCAGAAAGACTTTATGGGAAGCAATTAAATGTGCAGAGTTTTCAAGTTTTCAATGAATATATATTGTCTCACAAACAATAATTTCAATGAATATATATTGTCTCACAAACTATTATTATTATTATTATATAACTTTAAATTCATTTTCTCTATTGACTGTTTACAATATGAACCAATAGGAAAAGAGACAAAAACCATTTTGCACATTATTAAAACATTTTAAAAATGTCAACTACAGAGTTCTTTTTCAATTTTTTAAATTCAATGCTCCTATTGACTAAAGTAATGGCAAAAGTTTTTTGCATGAATGCATAAGTATCTTGCCTGGCGGGAACTAATAAATATAAAGTAGAAAGATGTGTTTTAAAATGTTAATTCTCTATAAAGAAAAGCTAAAAATGATAGGAAAAAATGAATACTATATATACATAAATAGTCCTTCCCACAAGCAAGACCAATTAAATTAAAATATTTTGAACCCAAAGTAGCGCAAATTTTGATCGGTTGACGTGGCCTTCGAAGTAAAACCCCTTGTAACAGGTATACAAAGTTTTGGAGTCTCTACAGTTAAACCCTCAAAAACCCTAACCAAAACCCGCCCTCTGCTCCTTTTGAATTCTACTGGAAGTTTTTTGCCCTTTTTGACCAAAATACAGCAGAGGATCAGAACTTTGTCTAGGTTTCTGCAATAGATAAATAGGTATCCACAGAAACGGCTCAAGAACTCTGTGATTTATTTGCGGTTTACTTATTTATTCGTGAGGGCGCAAAGCTATTTTAATGGCGGAGGTAAAGATATCGGAAAGCAGGGACTTGACGCGCATTGAGCGCATAGGTGCACATTCGCACATAAGAGGGCTGGGCTTGGACGACGGCCTCGAAGCACGCGACATTTCGCAGGGCATGGTAGGTCAGAAATCCGCTAGAAAAGCGGCAGGTGTCATTCTCGAGATGATCAAGGATGGGAAAATTGCAGGCCGCGCGGTTCTGCTGGCCGGCCAGCCTGGCACCGGGAAAACTGCTATCGCTATGGGCATGGCTAAAGCCCTAGGTGAAGAAACCCCCTTCGCAATGATGTCCGGTAGTGAGGTATTTTCACTAGAGATGAACAAGACCGAGGCCTTGACGCAGGCTTTCAGGTTAGCTTAATCTTACGGCAGTTTATATCTTTAGAAGTTTAGAAGCCCCAGTAAATCCTTTTCAACATTGAATTCTGAATTTCTTATGGTTGAAGTTTGGAAATCCCGGCAAATAGTTTTCAATATCCAGTTTAGAATTTTCTTATGGTTGAAGTTTTAGAAATACTGGTAAATCTTCTTCAATATTCAATTTTGAAGTTCCTATCATTGCAATATCTAAATAGTGGCAAATATTTTTTAATATTCAGCTTTGAACTTTTTATCACGAAAATTTCTAAATCCTGGCAAATCCTGGCAAATTTATTTCAATGTTCAATTTTGAATTTTTTATGGATGAAGTTTTAGAAATTCAATTGACTCTTTTTCAATATTCAAATTTGAACTTTTGTATGCTTAATGTTTCGAAATCCTAAGTATTTTTCAGTATTCAATTCTGTATTTCTTATGGTCGAAGTTTTGAAATCATTGCAAATTTTTGTCAATCTTAAATTGTGGATTTCTTATTTGTTGCAGTTCATGAATCTTGGCAGATATATTTTAATATGGAATTCTAAATTTCCTATTTTAATATATTTTCAATACTGAATTCTGAATTTCTTTTTGCTTAAAGTTGAGAATTTTGATCCACAATTGTGACGTTGTTTCTGAATTTCTTTATTTCTGAAGTTTAGAGATTTGGGTCAATAGATTTCAAAATCTTATTCTAGGTTTCTTATTATGACTTTAGTAATCCCAGGAATTATTTTGAATTTTGAATTTTGAATTTTGAATTTCACATTGTTTAAAATTTGGAGAACTAGGAAAATCATTTGCAAAATGGAATTCTTAATTTTCTTAAATTTGAAGTCTTAGCACTCTTTTCTATTCTTATGTGCTCTTCAAAAAAATTGCCAACTTAAATTAAAGGAATGCTATTGAAGATATTTTTTAATGAAAAGATAAAGTAATAGAAGAGAGCTTCAGGAAAATGATTTGTAGGCTAAGTTGCTGGTTCAGATTCAGGTTCGAAATTCGTTCAATTATTTTTTGGGGTGGGATTGAATTCTTTTTGGGTTCGTCCATACAAAAATACATGTTATATGTGCGTGTGTGTGTATGTATGTATGCATATGTTTGTATATATCTGTGTGGGTGTGTGTGTGTATGTATGTATATATGTATGTATGTATGCAGCAGTAAATAAGTTCATACACCACTATGCTAATATTAAAGCAACATAGCAAAATACACCACCATATATATTCACGTTTTAGTCCAAATGACATAACAAAATGCCAAAATACACCACCATATCAATGTTCAGTTAAAAAATAATAATGTCAACATTAACAGTCAGCCATCACTAATCAAATATCATAAAAAATCATCAAACATAACATCATCATTCGAATGTGGCAAATTAGAAGAAGAAGTAGTGCCATTGACATGTACTAGCAATGTCAGCCTTAGGAGCAACCTCAATATCACTTAGTAGCTCATCTAGATCATCATCATCAACTGCAAGTGCACCAAGGCGGGCAATCGAATCTTCCAATGCCACACACTTTGGTTCAACATCCCAATGCTTTGCCTCCCCTTTTTTGTAGGTATTTTCTTTGTGTTATGGGCCCCAAGTTTGAATGCACATAGACCAAGTCTTCGGCCTTCTTGGAATGTACTCTATTGTGTTTTATTGAGTGGATGGAGTATGTGCTCTAGTTCCTCTCGGATGATGATGAACTAGCAACTTATAAAGGTTTTTAAATTTGAAATTAGAGAGTTAAGAGTTTTGAATAAAAAATTTTAAAATATAAATTCAATATTCATCAACAAGAATTTAGAAGTTAGAATCTTAAGGGTTAAGAACTTGGTTGTGATAAAATTTTTGATGGCAACATGTTGTAGGTGCTGGTACATTTCTCCATAGAAGTACCATCATTTATGAACATCAACATTGTTCTTGTCTTCAAGAGCCTTATGACCACAATCATCAGTGCTTGCAATACTCATGAATTTAGCCCTCATCGTAGGTCGTATGTGATCGGGATAGAGTCTACGAAGGGTTGCCTTGTTCTCGTGAGCAACTTTAGGATCTCTGTATGGGGCAAATCTAGTGGTACTCTCCTTGATGACCGTCTGACTATAGTACTTGGGGCTCAATGCAAAGGGGTAGTCATTTTGTTCCATCTCTCCACCATGATTTTTTGTACTTCCTTGAAAAATGTTTCTTCAGTTTCTTGTTCTTTCTCATTTATGATTTTTTTAATATCCTCAATCATGGAGTCTATGCCATCATATACCTCACCCAAGCAATGCCATCATATACCTCACCCAAGCAAGGCTTATCCATGTCAGTGTATCGGATGATGCTCAATATAGGCTCAATATCCATGTTAGGAAGTACTCGACACGATCCCACCAAGAGTCATCTAGTATCATTACCTTAATGGTAGCTGCCCTTGTACTACTATATTGCCTCCATATGCTCCAATTAGCACTGATTACCATTCTAGACAATGCCTCTTTAAACTTCAGAAGGCGTCTCAAAACAATAGTTTTGGAGGCAAAACGGGTCTCAACAACCTATTTCAATATCGAAACAATTTTAAATTAAAATCAAAATTAAAAGTAAAATTTAAAAACATAGAAAGTTTACTAAACTAAAGTCTATAACATATTTAAATTTTAAATAATTTAACTTACCTTCAAAAGCTCCAATCTCGAGAATTGTCTAACTATGGCTTGCGTCATATGGTGGTTTGTGACGAATATTTGGATCTCCTAGGAATCTTCATACATTTTTTTGATTATCTCAATTTTATTGCCAATTTTTTGCAGCATTAGGTTGAGTTTGTAGACAACACAAGGTGTCCAAAAAATGTGTTTGAAGCGCTCCTTAACCAATAACACCCTACAACCCTACAATTTTTGGCATTGTCGGTTATTACTTGAACAACTTTTTGAGGGCCAAGTTGCCCAATGACTTGGATGATAACGTTTGCAATGAATGGACTGTCTTTCACTTCCCCCTAACAATCCAAAACTCTCAAAAACATTGCACCTCATGTGGACACTGCAATAACATTGACCAAAGGGCGATTTCTTGCATCTTTCCATCCATCAAATACTATGGACACACTTGTTTCGATCCATGAATCCTTGATGGGCTACAAGGAATCCTCTACACGTTTCACCTCTTTGTCCAATAAAGTGGTGCACACCTTCTCATAACCCGGGCCCTTGAACCCCCTTAGAGCCTCATTAATTGACTCACCATTTTTTGCCAATACGGTGAGCAAACAACATTAAATGCCAATCCATTGGCATATATGCATCTTGTTGTGTCTTGTTCGGCAATGTGTCCCTAGCCTCGTTCTGAAATGACATTTCCAAGAGCCCCTTTGCTCTCTTATTTGTCACCGGTTCTTGAGGAACACACGAGCATGGATGGCCCTCTGCAGGTTGTTCACTGGAAGTGGAAACTGAAGCCATAGATGCTTTTTTAGTTTTACTTCTAGACTTTTGCAAAGGATGAGCATTTGCATTCCTAGCTGCTTCATCTCCTTGTTTTTGCTCTTGAATATATTTGTTCACAATATGGTTTGCAAGAAGGGTTTTGGGTAGTTTCCCATCAACTCTTGGCTGCCTTGTACAAAACTTAATGCCCTTTTGAGGGATAAAGCACAAATGTGCTTTTACTCTACTATAAGAACTACTATATTCCTCTTTGCAATGGCTGCAAATCCAAACGTAACCTCTTCCACCTGGCATTTGCTGAACCATTTCCACATATTTCTATAGTGGATAGCCCGGGTTTGTTTTGAACTGGGAGTTCCCGGTGCTAGAAGCACTTGCCATTCTATGAATCTACAAACAACATACAAAGCCACAAACCAAAATGAAAAAGGAAAATAAAACTAGAGAGCTCATTTCATTTTGTTAAAAAGATACAAAGAAAACTTTTAAAAACAAACAAAATCAACAAAACCCTACCTCTTTTGTTGAAATCTTCCTCTTTAATGTCTTTGAGGAGTTCTCCACACTTGCAACCATGTAGGAATAGCTCACAAACAAGCTTAGAGCATGCAACAATCACCTTTCAACACTCCTTGAGCAATGGGAACCAAACAAGAAAGTTTAGCAATGGAGGCAAGAATTTTATTTTACATTCACAAATGCACAAATGATATATAAAACATCCAAGAATTTTATTTTACATTCACAAATGCACAAATGATATATAAAACATCCTTATTGGCCTTTTTAGTGGTCTCTTTTAGGGTTGGAGGGTTTAAGAGACCAAATCAGGCAAAAAATGAACTGAAAAAAGTCAAAAAAATATGTTTACAGCTCAAAGTCAGCCCAGGTTCGGCTGCTGGGAATGAAATTAGTTGGAAAACCCCCAAAATTCGGCCCGGGCCCGTCTGACAGACTTTGGGCCGAATTTGGCCCAAATTTGTCATGAATTCGCATCTGTAGCGAATCGAACCAGACTTTGCTAGTGCCAGAGGCAAATCTGGTAACATAGTTTGTACAGATCTTGCAAACAAAGTGTAACCTGAAATATCTGTTTATTGATATCTTTTCTCACATAGTATTCTTTCTTGTAAGTTTTTAGTACTGTAGACTCTTAAAAGTTTATAATATTTTAAAGAGATATAGTTGAGTTTGAGGCAAATATTCATGAAAGTTTCAAGAATGAGCAATTGGTGAATATTAACTTCTAAAATCGTTCCTTGTTTCAGGAAGGCAATAGGTGTCAGAATTAAGGAAGAAACAGAGATAATAGAAGGAGAGGTTGTTGAGATTCAAATAGACCGGCCAGCAGCTGCAGGTGCCGCATCAAAGACTGGGAAATTAACACTGAAAACAACGGAGATGGAGACTATGTATGAATTGGGAAGCAAGATGATTGAGGGTTTGAACAAGGAGAAGGTCCAGAGTGGGGATGTTGTAGCAATTGATAAGGCTTCTGGGAAGATCACTAAGCTGGGGCGGTCTTTTGCCAGGTCCAGGGACTATGATGCCATGGGTCCACAGACCAAGTTTGTACAATGTCCTGATGGGGAGCTGCAGAAGCGCAAGGAGGTGGTGCATTCTGTCACACTGCATGAAATTGATGTCATCAATAGCAGGTTAGCAAAATATCAGCCATAAAAGGGATAATTTCAAGCACTCCATTTCAAAACTTAGAAATCCTAGAAGCCTTTTGAAATTTTAAACTCTCAATTGTATTATGCTAACATTTAATAAGCTCCTTGGTGTTTTGTCCTTTATGCAAAAATTTGGGAAGTTCTTAAAGAAAAATAAATCTTGTTTAGTAGAAGTGGAGTCAGATCTTCATTTGAAAAAAAAAATATTTTGGAGAAAAATTCAACAAAATTAGCCGGTTGGGATATTTTAGTCACTAATATTCCCTCATCAGCTTTCACTTTATTAATGTGTGCATCTGTATATATTTATATTTATGCATATTTGATGGGATGAAAATTTTGTTTTATAAAAATTCAATATTATAAGATTTCAGATCCTTGAAAATCTTAATAAAAATGTAGTCCCAGGCCCAAGGAAAAGATACCTCTATCATGGAGGCTTAAAACAGACTGTCTATCCCTTGACTGAGCCATTATTTACAACTTTATAAGGCTACATCTATAGTATATACTACTGCTATACTGGTAAAAATACCAGATTTGTCATTCTTCTTGATTAAAATAATCTGATAACAGCCATATGACTCTATATAAAAGAGGAAGCAAACAAAAAAATGCTACTGCAATGCAAAAAAAAATTAAAGCAGCTGATGCCAGCCCATAAAGATCTATTAAAAAGAAAGGAGCTAATAATAATTAATAATATAGAAGAAAACTAGATATAAAATAGCCACAAGTCAAACTTCGTTGAAGTGGTTTAAATTGGAGAGACATCATTTAGCCACAACCCAAACTTACTTTTCAAGTGCCATAAACTGAAGATTCATCTGCTGAGAACATGAAGGTAATTGAGCCATTAAAATTTTTCTCGTTTTCATGAACTGTAATATCTGGTTCATTGAAGCAAAGCCAGGAATAGACCTTGGTTAACTGCAGCCCAGGCTTGGGGCCCTGCTGGTTTGATTTGTCTGGTTGGGTTTTGCTGAGAACTTGGTAAAACACTGAAAAACCTGCAGTTTGGTGGAAAAACAAGCAAAATCTGTGGTTTGTTCAATAATCCATGAGTAAAATGCAGCTTATTGATTCGGCACAGTAACTAGAGACAAATTGTGGAACATAATGGAAGAATTAGGCATCCTAGATGTATATAGACTCTAGATTCCATGAGTAAAATGCAGCTTATTGATTCGGCACAGTAACTAGAGACAAATTGTGGAACATAATGGAAGAATTAGGCATCCTAGATATATATAGACTCTAGAGTAGTTGTGCATAGGCTTTATATCAGGTGA
Source organism: Thuja plicata (assembly GCA_018584345.1). Taxonomy (NCBI): domain Eukaryota; kingdom Viridiplantae; phylum Streptophyta; class Pinopsida; order Cupressales; family Cupressaceae; genus Thuja; species Thuja plicata. Next base: position 2,296,248 of record MU226350.1, read on the forward strand.
TGTTATGTCTGAATGTTTTCGTAATGACAATGTGGTCAAATAGGATGCCTTCAATCTCCCACACTATTTTCCTTATACATTGATAAGTTTGAAGCGCAGTTTAAGCAAGACAAATGCTGAAGGTTGGCCCCCAAAATTTTTTTTTTTCTTTCATATAATTTGTTGGTCTTTATGTTTTCGTTTCATTTTTTTCAACCTCTCACTCCAGAGACAAACTATTTTCAGTCTTTCATAGCAACTTTGAACGGTTTGTCAACAAATTCTGGAATGCTTCCAGCTATCAGAATTGCTGGACTTTTCTACATTCCTTTTTGATCTGTAAATTGCTGAAATTAGTTCTTTAACAGTTCATCAGTTACAGCCACAGCTATCTCGTCCAGCACAATGCATTCTTCAAATATGATGCTGAACTCGGAAAATTTGGAGATATACTTCTATTTCATCCATTGAACATTGAAAACGGAATAATGTACAGGAACAAGAAAATGACAAGGAAAATAAACACTCAAGACTAGAAACTGGATTTACCCTTAAGAAAACTGATGTTGCACGAAAACCCAGCAAGTGTGACCTGCTCCATCTCAAATCGCTTACATTCTGTTCTATATAAGCATGCTAATGCCTCTAGGAGATCATAATGAGTTGATGTCTTAACACAAGTGAACTCACATGCAAATGTGCTTACATTCTGTTCTATATAAGCATGCTAATGCCTCTAGGAGATCATAACGAGTTGATGTCTTAACACAAGTGAACTCACATGCAAATGTGCTTCAACTCCTATTTCTGCTCTCAAATATGCTGTTTTATCAAAATTGCTCCAAAAACATGAAGAATATGCTAAGTGCCAACCCTTGGGATTGTTTTCGAACTTCTTTTTATCCTCCATGCATTGAATGGATTGTTAATAAAACAAATCAAGGAAAAGGAAGAGACATTGTGTCTGGCTGTTACTTAACCCATTCGTGCTAATTGCCAAAATTGCTAGGGTGACAGTTAAACCAGTGGGGTAAAATTGAAACTGCCAGGGAAAAACCAAAACATCTGGGGCAAAAACAGAACTACCAGGGCAGAAACAAAATTGCATGCCATTGTAAACTTTCAATTTTTTACTAACTCTAGAATATTTCATTTTTTCCATCTGCTCCCGTTTTCATACTTGTGGCATTCTTGACCACCCAAGGTCATCTTCATCATCGAGAACTGGCTGCTACCTTTGAAACAGAGAATTTTCAAGAAAAATGAACATTTGTGCTTTCTTGAGTGAACACAACTTTTGCGGGTCTTGCAACATCGTCGATCCATTATATAACTCTGTCCTCAAATGCTCAGGAGCTTAACAAGTGGGGAAACCTTTTCCTCATTTTTTAATGGTATACCATTTTGCCTTCTTTGTAGTTGCCCCTTGAGTCCAACCAGCCAAGTCTTGCGCACTCGCCTTCTAGTCTGCCACTGCTTCTTTTGAAGCACCACATCGCTCCCTACATGTTGTGATGTTCCCTTTCCGAAATAGGATTTAATAATAAATAAATAAATAATATTGGTAACATTCAATGTTACTAGGAAATAATCAAATAATATTATTAGAGAATAATGATATTAGTAAATAATCAAGAATAGTAAAACATTAATCAGTGTTAATCGATGATAATAATATGTTATTAAATATAAAGAAATGATAACAAATCTAATATTATTTTTTATATAATATAAATCTGAAATATAATATTTATTAATAAAACATATATTATATCCATCAACATTTAAATATTAACATAAATACTAAAATACTAAATACAATAACATAAATGACAAACATAAATAATATAATACCAAACTTAAATATTAACATAACATATATTAAAATATAAATCAAAGTAAATCTGCGACTTAAGAAAATTCGCGACCAAAGGAGAATGGTTCGACCTAATATTAGCCATATAAATTTAATAATGTTTGATGGGACATGAGGAGGAGGAAAAACATACATATATATGAGGGCGTCGAATCAGCATTCTTCATTAATACAATCAGCAGTCAAAGACTCTGACCCAGGCAGCAGCAAAAAGGACTCTAATCCAGTCAACAATAAAGTCAGTAAACATTCAGTCTTTATTGGTTTACGGGCAAACATCATATAACAGCAAATGTATACTGTAGATTATCTTTGATTCAATAGTATTTCACCAAATATTATATTGGAAGACATTAAGAATAAGGGACCATTATATATATGGTCTCGCTATATATATAGCAATATTAATAATAGGGAAGTCAGAAGTATATATGGGCTAACATATATACTATGTGTATATATATACTAATAATAATGATCAGAATTATATATATTTATGTTATATTTCAGATGTGAATATATATATATATATATAGGGGATAAACAACCTTATATAGTCTATTATATTATATGTTTACAAGGATAAAATCAGAATCATCTATATATAATGTATATATTCATCTTTGAAAGTTATAATATTTACATCTTTAATATATACTCATTAGTATTAATAGAGACATAATTATATATGTCCATGTTCAGATTCGTTACTATTTAGTACCTGAAGAGGAAGGGACTTAAGTGTTTCCAAGGAGAGGCCTGTCTAAATCCAGCCAATAGGTTGAGTCCCAAGATAGGGTAGGGATTAGGGACCCTGAGCGCCTTGCGGACATAGTCCCAAGATAGGATAAGAGCTTGGATTTGTAAACTTTGAGGGACCCTATTGTGATTGGTATCTAAGCAACTTGTTTACGTCCTAATCTTCTTCTTCTCGGACTGAAATGGTAATAAGGAGTATGGACATTAAGGACATTAAATAATAAGATTGCTTAATATGTTTGGTAAATGTATAATTTTGAATAATGGAATAGTGTAGTTGGAATCAATATGTCTTGATCAATTCAATATAAGCCTTGAGTATATTAAATATTGGTTAATGCTAACCTAAGTCTTGCAAGGGACATTACACTTGTCTTATCCACGTTGCAAAAGGACTTCAACTGGATGTAACAGTCCATCTTCCTCATCAAGCATATAAGTCTTGAACAAAACAATGTAATGTGCTTGACATGAATCACCTAAACAATGTAACTTCCCCATTCAAGACCAAAAATATTATCGATCCAATAAGTTTTAAATTTTAATTAAAGATTTAAACTTATATACCAAGAATCATTAAGCTTATCGGTTATGTACGGAGACCAAACATTATTATAATTAGTCATCATACCAAATAGATATAGCTAGCTATTTGGAGTAATTAAGAGGTCGATATCTCAAAGACATAATCAAAGCCTCTAAGCATTTAAGGAAACAACACCGTCTTGATTTACCGTAAATGCATACAATTTGTGGAGAAGCTTTCAAATGTAAGACTATAATCGATTGAAAATTAAATGCCTTAAATGCAGCAAGAGATTAGTGCCAGAAAGATGTATAGCCAAGGTAGTAGCACAAGAACTCAAATAAAATCATTGGCGGCGTTAATGATAGCACAATTCTATGAGCATCGACATTTATAGTGGCTAATCAATTAATAAGAGAGCATCGATGTGGCAGAAGCAATGTGCAGGTTGGTGATTAATAGTGTGACCGACGACTTGAATGATTAAGATCAATTCATCTCAAGAAGCGACAATTAAGATAGTTGCAGGTTGATAGAACTACACAAAATGATGATAAAAAAGGCCATGCATATAAACCGCAAAAAGCTATTGACATACTAGTTCTTGGTCACCGCCAACAAGATGATAGAAGGGACTACGATATATTCTATTGATCTAGCAATGATTAATATAATGATACAAACAAATACGTATCATACAAAGAGGCAGATACATGTCGATATATCTCCTATTATGCGGAAACAATACAATCTAGCAATCATCGTGGAAATAATAATTAATCTATTGAAAAAATCATTTTATTTATGGCTAAGTAATCATAAATAGCTAGAATATCGAGGATATAAATATTTCTGCATCAACAAGTTTTTAATACTAAGGAAATATCAAAAGACCTGGCGACCACTATCCAATTTTCACTGATTGCTGCAAAGCAATCATAACCAAAGATATAGCTATCTATAGTGAGGAATATTGGGTCAATATGTGCATAAATATGATGATGGCACTTATTAAGGTTTCTATGATCAAAGATAAACTAAGATCATAATTTTTTTTTGGTCAGTAAAAAGTTTATTTTATTTAATTAATGGTCGAGAAATTTTGCCTGGCCCAAACTAGGGGTGGATAGAACAAGGGATCCACCTCCCATGAAACAAGCTTCTCAAAGCAAGGATCCATTAACAGATCAAACACTACATGTTCTTAATAGCCCCACCTTTAGAGTGGGAGCATAGAGTCATATCAAAGGATCTCCCCTTCTCTGTGATCTTTCCCTTCTTTCCTCTCACCAATTGCCAACCCTACTCAAGCTTATCCGACTTTTTCAACCAATCTGATGGTACTTACTCGACTCCACCTCATAAATTTGCTGAGGCTCAGCATATGCTGAGTCCTTGTGTGAAGCATCAAGCTAAACAGACTCAGGCATAGAGGGTGCAACTTGAGGATCTGATATTGAAGGAAAGGAAATGATCTTTTCAGGGGTCTTTGTAGCAAAAGTTTGCTGCCCCTGAGGAGCCCCCAACTTAGTTTCAAATCTAAAGCTGCCATTCTTTTCCGATGTATCCTCTGTGGGGGATTTGACCCTTTCCTCAATCTCTTTTTTCAAGGGGTCTTTGTAGCAAAAGTTTGCTGCCCCTGAGGAGCCCCCAACTTAGTTTCAAATCTAAAGCCGCCATTCTTTTCCGATGTATCCTCTGTGGGGGATTTGACCTTTTCCTCAATCTCTTTTATCACATTATACAGATGAGTGGAACAATCCTTCCACCAGGAAGCCGCCTCCTTATGTAATTTCTTCTTTCTGCAATTGGCAACAACGTGCATAGTATGAAAGCACCTTCTACATGTGAATGGGATGCCTTCAAAATCCATAGGCTGGATCCACATCCCCGAGGACAATCTCAGTGATAACTCTGCTGGAAGAGCATTCAATAAATCCATCTCAACAAGAAGGCGATCATAAGTGGTATGAAAAAAACCTTGGGAGCCCTCATCCACCTCCAAAAACCTACCTAATGTATTGCCAATAGCCTCAAAACACGAATCACACCAAAATTGTAGGGGCAGATTTGGAAGCCTTACCCAAACATGAATTTTGTCAAACGATTCTGTAGAAGGATTAAAGGCAGGGTACCAGGGCTTCAACAACAGTAGGAACTTCTTCTCCCAGTTCCAATGAGATTCACACAAAATTTTCTTGTTGTCCTGTTCACTGTCAAAAACCACGACAAAGAAACCACAAGCCCCCAGATAGATTTGCACTTCCCCATCAAGAATGGGGCTCCAGTTTTCTGAAATCCATTTATGAAGTTCACCCAAACTGGGCCAAAAGCCTATGAACCTCCCAATTAACTCCCTCTCTTTGTAAAAAAATTTGTTCTCAGCAATCTCTGCTTTTGTCTCTCCATCTAAACACACCAATGACCTATCTTCATAGGGCTCAATCCATGACACATCCGAACTTCCTTTGCTATCTTTTCCTTTAACTGCATCAACATAAGTCTCCTTTTGAACCATATCCCTTTTTACAGCAGAAACCCTCTGTTCCTCCATAAAACCAGTAGGAGTAACCCTCACGGCCGCAGCCGACTCCCCTTTCTCAAAACCCTTAATATTTTTTTCCTTCATTCTTTGCAACAACGAGTGTTCCTCACCATCGCTGCCCCCATTTTTACTGGAGTGTTCAAACCCCACATTGCCCTTCTGCCAAAAAGCATTATCCTGTGGAGGCCATACGACACTTCTCTGCTTGGAGTTTTCTGCGCTACCACACCAACTGGAAAGGGGGGCACGAGCCCTCTCAGACTTCTTTTGCAGCCTCAAGTCAAATCTATCGTGCTCAAAAGTAGACCAGCGACGCGGGAGAGCACATTGTTGTCGAGCAGCCTGTAAACTCTGTCCACCATTGAAAATCCCTGCATTGTAAAACACCACGCAACCCCTATGGAAATTATGAGAAGCCGACTCGGAAGCCCTAGCAGGAAACACAAGCACATCATCTTTCCCCTGAGACCAGAAACCCCTAGGTCTCACAACGGTCGGAAGCTCCATAATCCGTTAAACTAAGATCATAATTGTTGTTAAAGAAACAACCAAATTACGTGGCTAAGAGAATTTGAACAAATCATAACTAGTGTGATTAAGTAAATTGCCAACAACAACAGATAACATACACAAGGATTAAGGAAAGAGTGCGATTAGGCCATTACTAAAAGATGCAATTAAGAAACCATTATCAAAAGGGTGTGGTACAAAGTGCAACAAAGAGTCACATCCACTCAATTCTTAACACCAAGATATAAAGAGACTTCAATATCACTTCAGGCATGATAGGTAGAAAAGAGGAAACAAGAAAAGACAAGAATGATAGATTCTAATATAAATATCAGAGGAGCAAACAAGGGAAATGAACAAGCATCAATAGAAGGGAAGTTTCCAATAGCATATTTGTATAACTAGTAGTTTGTATTAACACATTTTTATATACATCTATTCAGCAATATCTGGACAAAGTTCTAGGGCAAATTAGAAAGGGGATATTACAATGGTATCAAAACATCTTTCCTACCATCCGTTGAGAGGTAGTTGATGCGAACTAGTCAAAGGACTCAAAGAGCATTGGAAAGAGAGTAAAAGAAACACACTGCCATGAGCAATCAAATGAGCAATGAATTGAGGGTGTTAATGGAACAAACAACCCAAACCACCCAAGCTCATATGTAGCAAATTGAGAGGAATGAAAGAACATTTCAACTCCTTCAAGCCATTCAAACATGAGTAACAATGGAAGGGATACTAACCCGAATCATTCCGCAAATAATAATAATAGGCCTCTGAGGGTACCAAATCCTAGATCGGCAAGACCATCCTTCCTACCTAGGGAGGAACATATGGAAGAAGAAGAAAAAACAAATGCTCCTCCAATGAATAAAATTGATGAAATTGTAGAGGCATAGTCTAGAATTGACTCCGAGCTTAGAAATGATATCTCTTTTAAGGATTATTGTGATGCTAAGATGAAAGCCTCCTTTGATAAGAAAAGAAAGACACCACAAGATAAAGACCTAAAAGAAAGTGTGAATAAAATAACCCTTCCTAATTTTGAAGGATCAAGGAGAATCACAACACGTTCATGGGTGCAAAAGTTAGACACCTATCTCTCATTATGCCATTAAATTTGCGGTGCTTCACTTAACAAGGGCAGCCCATGAATGGTGACATCATGGCCTTATCACCCAAGGTCACCAACAAATAAAAAGTTATGAGTTCACACAAAAGCTTATAAAAAGATTTGATAGGACACACCTACAATGGTACTTCAAACAATTAACCCAACTTAAGCAAGAAGGGATAGTGGAAGAATTTGCCACCGAATTTGAAAGGTTAGCAATCATGGTATCGAAAATCTCTCATGAAAGGCCAACTTACCTATTCATAGAAGGATTGAAAGAATTAGTCAAGAGCATGGTGAACGCCTTAGATCCAACAAACTTGGAAGAGGCAATCCAAAAAGCATTGAAGTTTGACACACACCCAGCCAAAGATAAATCCAAAAGCTTTGCATCAAATACACACTCCAAAAGTTCTCATAAAGAAGACAATTATAGGAGGGAATCCCAGAAAAGGGAGCCATGCTACCATTGCAAAGAACCATGGGAGCATGGGCATAAGTGCAAAGGAGTGGAATTCAAGAAACAATGTGATGAATTGAAAAGGAAAAATTTATGCTTCAAGTGCAAAGAACAATGGGAACCGGGACATATATGTGGGAAAAGCAGTCAAGCCCACAAAATAGAAGCTACACCTGATAGGGAAACAAAAGGAGCACCAAACAAAAAAACAAAACATGATCTCAAAAGCATCCAAGCAAATAATGAAGGGGTGAAAAACCAATAGAGCTTTGAGGAGGTGCAGCTCTAGCAGCGACATCATAAAATATTGTAAAATACTTTATGCTTTCATATGTATACTTCGTGTTCCAAATGCATGCCCTTTGTTTGATCTAGTATACAAGAATAAAAAGAAATGTGAAATTGATGTAGGGGGAGATGTAGGTAAAGGGTTAAGGTTGCCTTCTAAGTAGACCACCTTGATTGATGCCAAAGTTCCACCATCAAGGCCAAGAGGGTCAAAGTCCCACTTTTGTACTTAGATTGGACAAGCCAAGAATCCCACTACATTCCCATACCAATTTTTACCTTGGGAGATGTAGGTAAGAGGGTTTGGGTGGCCATCTAAGTAGACCACCTTGATGGATGCCAAAGTTCAGCCATCAAGGTCTAGAGGGTCAAAGTCGTGCTCTTGGACTTAGATTGGACAAGTTGAGAAGCTCACTACATTCCCCATACCATTCTTACCATGAGATGTAGATAAGAGGGATAAGGTTGCCATCTAAGTAGAGCATCTTGATGGATGCCAAAGTTTTGCCATTAAGGCCAAGAGGGCCAAAGTTTTGCTCTTGGGGTTAAGTTGGACAAACTAAGAACACTACAATCTTCATACTGTTCTTACCTTGAGAGATATAGGTAGGAGGGTTAAGACTGCCATCTAAGTAGGCCACCTTGGTGGATGTCAAAGTCTTTACACTAAAGCCAAGAGGGTCAAAGTCCCGCTCTTGGGCTTAGATTGGTTAAGTTGAGAACCCCACTACGATCTCACTACCCTTCCTACCATGATGAGCTAGTCAACTATTTGGGATGGGGCATAGATAAGGAAGCAAGACAAGCATCCTGCTAAGTAGATCACCTTGCATGGATGTCTAAGTCCTTTCATCGAGGCCAAGGGGGCCAAAGTTCCACTCTTGGGCTAACATATCATGACTCAATCTCTATGAACCAAATTAATTAAGAATGATAATACCATAGGAAATTGCATTTTTTTGAATTTATATATGCATCTAGCTAGCTAATGTTATTAGTCTATATGGATATAACTAATGCACTTGTGTTTACTTTGTGGTTGCAGAGTTCATAGTCAAAAGCATAAATGAAGACAAGCCATCATGTAAACATTGGGTTAGTCCGATATCAATTTGCTGCTATGATATGACCTTGTTCCTTCTCTTTGAGTGATGAGAGAAAACTTGTCAAGTTTCTACTCTTGATCACAAATCACATTCAAGAAAACATATATGATAATATCATAGTAGTGCAACAAAAGGTAGATTACTAAAAGATCCATGATCATTCAATCGTTGTTTAAGGGCAAGCAATTTTGGGAGGGGAGGACTGTCATGTCCTTGACATGAAACAACTAAACGGTTTAACTTCCCCATTCAAGACCAAAGATATTACAATCAAATAAGTTTTAATTAAAGATTTAAACTTATGAGCCAAGAATCATTAAGCTTATCAGCTATGTACAAAGACCAAACATTAATATAATTAGTCATCATACCAAATAGAGATAGCTAGCTATTTGGAGTAATTAAGAGGTTGACGTCTCAAAGACATGATCAAAGCCTCTAAGCATTTAAGGAAACAACACCTTGATTTACCGTAAATGCATACCATTTGTTGAGAAGCTTTCAAATGTAAGACTATAATCCATTGAAAATTATATGCCTTAAATGCGGCAAGAGATTAGTGCCAAAAAGATGTAATGCCAAGGTAGTAACACAAGCTCAAATTAAATCAATGGGGGTATTAATGATAGCACAATTCTATGAGCATCGACGATTATAGTTGTTAATCAATTAATAAGCGAGCATTGATTTGACACAAGCAATGTGGAGGTCGGTGATTAATAGTGTGACCAGTGACTGGAATGATTAAGATCAATTCATCTCAAGAAGCGACAATTAACATAGTCGCAGGTTGATAGAACTACACAAAACAATGATGCAGAAGGCCATGCGTATAAATTGTAGAAAGCTATTGACATACTATTTCTTGGTCACCGCCAGAAAGATGATAGAAGGGACTATGATATATTCTATTGGTCTTGCAATGATTAATATCATAATGCAGATAAATACGTATCATCTAAAGAGGCAGATACATGTCGATATCATCTCTAGTATGCGGAAACAATACGATGCAGCAATCATTGTGGGAAAGAAAGATTAATCATATTGAACGAATCATTTTAGTTATGGCTAAGTAATCATAAATAGCTAGAGTATCGAGGATATAAATGTTTCCGCATCAACGAGTTTTTAATACAAGGAAATATCAAAATGCTTGGCGATCACTATCCAATTTTCGCTGATTACTGTAATGTAATCGTAACCAAGGATATAACTATCTATAGTGAGGAATATTTGGTCAATGCGTGCATAAATATGATGATGATGATTATTAAGGTTTCTATGGTCAAAGATGAACTAAGATCATAATCGTAGTTAAAGAAACATCCAAATTATGTGGCTAAGAGCAAGGTTGCAAAACTTGCACTCGGCAAAAACTCTCCAAGACCTGAAAAAAAATTCGGGAAAAACTCGGCCAGTTTTTGAAAAAACTCGGCAAAAAACTCGGGAACTTAAAAAACAGCTTAATTTTAATTAGAAATGCATCGTTTTGCAAAATTCAATGAGAGGATGCACCCAATGAGTTTATTAATGAGAACACAAAAGAAACTAGTTGAGTTTAGATACATATAAATGCAAAGTGGGTACAAAATCACATTCTCATGCGGGATGTTGATGGCTAGAAGCAAAATAGTACTAAATAGTTTCTACAAAACTAGAAGTAAATGCATCATCACAATTACATCTTCCTCTTCCCAGCTCTACTAACAAATACGAGAGAGGAACTAGAGGGTCTAGTCCTAGTAGTAGAACCCTGCACTGGGCGTGACTGTGCCTCCTCGCTTGGTATCTCTGATGATGTGTGAGACTCGCTCTCCATCCTGGTATTTCATAGTATGAATTTATGATGCTTGATCATTGATCAATGCCAAATGTCAAAGTCTTCATAACTAGCTCCTAGGTAGTCTTTGTTTGTGGCTGTTTTCAGTCCCTAGGTCCGGCAAATGAGGTTTGAGTGATTTTGGCCTGTTGGTAAGTCATGTTTGTCTGGGATTTGGGCGAGAGCTAAGCTAAGTTTGTCATAGAGATGGGGTCGAAACCAAGTGATTTGAGATAAAACGAGTTAAAACCCTTTGAGTATCCCTTTGCCAGCTTCATTTGACCTTAGAAAGCCATGATGGATTGTGGGAGGTAACCCTATTGAAGCTTGTTGAATCCTGAAATTTGGCTAAGTCTGGAATTTTTCGAAAACCCCCAAAATCTAGAATTTGCATCTTAACTCCTATGAAGCTAGAACCTATCTCAAACATCCTGGAAAGTATTTATACAAATATAACTTAAAGTATAAGAAATTACTTATACTTAAATGTTATATTTGTATAAATCCTCCTGCACCTGAGCTGCAAAACAGGAAACTCAAACCCAACTGCTGCAAATGTGAAAATAAGAATGAAAAAGATGTTTTTTTGCTGTTTAATGCAGGAATAAAACCAAGGCCGAGTTTTTCTTAAAAACTCGCCGAGTTTTTACTAAAAACTTGACAAGTAATCAGTGAGTTTTTAGTAAAACCTCGGCGAGTTTTACTCTGTGAGTTTTTCTCTAAAAAACTCGTAGAGCCTAAAGACTCGGCGAGTACTTGCCACTCGCTGAGTACTCGGCGAGTCTTGCAACAGAGGCTAAGAGTATTTGAACAAATCATAAGTAGTGTGATTAAGTAAATTACCAACAACAACTATCGTAAGGTAGCGGATAACATACATGGCAATTAATGAAAGAGTGCGATTAGGCCATTACTAAAAGGTGCAATTAAGAAACCATTATCAAAAGGGTGAGGTACTAAGGTTGCATCAAAGAGTCGTATTCACTCAATTCTTAACACCAAGATATAAAGAGACTAAAATGTCACTTCAGGCATGATAGGTAGAAAAGAGGAAAAAAAAAGACAAAATCTAATATAAATATCAGAGGAGCAAACAAGGGAAGTGAACAAGCATCAATAGAAGGGAAGTTTACAATAGCATATTCGTATAACTAGCAGTCTGTATCAACACAATTTTATATACATCTATTCAGCAATATCTGGGCAAAGTTCTAGGGCAAATTAGAAAGGGGACATTACAAACAACCACTAATTAAATTTATGAATCTGGTGGCAAATCCAAACGGAATTGATTATGGCCTAGCATTTCCACTATTTGAAATGGGCCATATCTCAGGCTTTAGTTGTCTTGGTGGCCCTTGTAATCTTTCTTTTCTTAATTTCAACCACACCTAGTCCTCAAGTTGACAGTGCTGATCATTCCTTAGGTTATACTTGGCTTGTTACTCCTTCAATTTCCCATGAACCTGTAGATGTATTTGCCAAATTTTGTGTATGAAGCAAATTGCCTTTTGTGTCTTTGATAACACAGTTCCCTCTATTTTTGGACCACAGTACCAATAAGACATCCTAAATATATAACTATTGAATCGAATAAATATTACAATGAGCGAAGCTCATATATACAGAACCGTGAGGTTCATATTTAGCAACTTCCTAAATATACAACTATCTAAATATACAGAGCATTACAACTGAAGTATCGAAAATGGAAACATTCTAATACCCTCCCATAATGCTCAATCTATCAACAATACCAATAGCTTCCCTGAATTTTACAAATTTATCATAACCAAGAGACTTGGTGAAGATATCTGCGGACT